>JAVCKZ010104128.1:0-23861 GCA_034780755.1 Lepetodrilus elevatus
TTTTTCATTCCATGAAGTATTTACCGAGATAATCTACGAAATAGGGGGGGGTCAATGCATTTCATGCCAAACTATAATAAAGATGTGCATAATGCCAGCGTCCTGTGCCACAGATTGATCATAGCGCTGTGAGGATTGTATCTCGAATACGTTAACATCTGGACTGGGGCCTGGCTCCGAAGAACAAACACAGCACTACAGGAATCCTATCTCTTTACAAGTGTGTAGGGAGTTGTGACTTTATTAGTGCTATGTTCTTTGAAATGGTGCCCAGATTAGATGAAAACGTTTCGACTTGCATCAAGTTCTGCCTAGTTGTGTGGATGTATTAGACGAGTGACGACACTGTGAGGTGTTTGTGTTCCAGGTACACGGCTGAAACCGAGAAGCACGCGCTCAAGATGTTGTCCAGTCTGCTGACGTCGTCCACGCTGCGGAGCTCCGAGTGGCGGGTGACAGTGCTGCAGTATCTGCTGGCCAGATCCTTCTTCACGGTGACCTCCCCTAGCAGTGCAATACCTCATGTGAGTGTCTCCTGTAGTGTCATACCTCATATGAGTCTTCTGTAGTGTCGTACCTCATGTGAGTGTCTCCTGTAGTGTCATACCTCATGTGAGTGTCTCCTGTAGTGTCATACCTCATGTGAGTGTCCTGTAGTGTCATACCTCATGTGAGTGTCCTGTAGTGTCATACCTCATGTGAGTGTATCCTGTAGCGTCATACCTCATGTGAGTGTATCCTGTAGTGTCATACCTCATGTGAGTGTATCCTGTAGTGTCATACCTCATGTGAGTGTCTCCTATAGTGTCAGTGTAGTATCCTAAGAGTGAAATCATTTAAAGTGTTTCTGAATCCCAATTTCATGGTTCTGCATCTTGTTCAGTGTTGTGGATCTATCTTCGTTTTTTATCTCATTGACATACATCTATTTTTGTGTTGTATTGGTTTCAGTGTCATAGTATTCCGACACCACCAACTAATGCGCTGAAACAATGCCTGAAAGCAAATTTCTACAAGGCCCTTAATACATTGGCTACGTTACACCAAGGTAAGTTATTGCTACTGTACTATGAACTAGAGTAGATATATCTCAAACAGTATTGTTTGTTATCTAAGCTATGGTGGACATTTCACACAGACCACGTTTACGACTAGTTTTAGTTTTTTGTTTGTTGTTGCATCAAAAATACATCTCCTATTAGCAGCTCATTTATGAGAAGATACTGTAGTTTAAATGTTGTTTATAATGTAGACATTGCTGTAGAGTGGTGTTTTAATGTTCAAGTTCTTACTTTCGCAGGAAAATGCAGCAAAGCCGATCAGTTCCAGTCTTATGTTGGTTTGGTGTACGAAGTTGTCAAATATGCTGATGTGAGTCTCACTATACATTCACGTTATGTGTACTACATATTGTCCCAAAATATAGCAGTAGGTCATGCTTAAAACCTTTGAAGTAAAATGTTACACTGATAGTTGTATCGCACTGTCATTGTTACTAGGAAATCGATGTTTTGATCAGCTTGTTTGACTGGAATGACGTGAACATGTGTCATGGTTCTATTTCAGGTGCTCATCTCCTCGCCAAAGAACGTCACATTACAGCTGCAGACCGGCCTTAAACCGGAGGTAAGCCTCATCTACCTCGTACAGCTTCTCAATGCCATTGTCTGCTTTTAAACAGTAGTTTTCCATTGATAATTGTTATCTTTGTATATCACTGAATTTTCCATACTTACTTTTCAGATTTTAGCGAAGTGGTCGCAGATTGTGAAAATTGTTGCACAGATAGACAAGAAGGTAAGGAATCCATTGACTTTACCTAAACTAGACTTATCTTCATATTCTGCTTTCAACCAAATTGTGTAGTTCAAATAATAATGTTCTTTTCATAAATAAAAATCTGTTTTAAAACTTGGTATTCGGTCATGCAAGTTGTTAACATAACAGTTTAATGTCTTCAATATAGAAGTTGCGATTTAAGAAAATTAAATAATTTGTTTTTGTTGATTTAATTATTTTCGTCACTACGGGAATATTTCACCCATATACGACTGTTCCATTTATTAGTGTGCCCTGTATGCTGTATATAGTGTGCTCTGTATACTGTACCTATTCCTACTGAAGCTCACATTTACACTATCATTTACACTATGATTGCAGCGAAAGAAGGAGAAGACGATATCACATCTTGATGCGTTCCAGCTGCTCTTCATGTACATCGGCCTCATCCTCTTCTCAGAGCCAGAGAGCATTGCAGGCATCTTAGAGGTATGTCATTATAGCCTTACGCTTTAGTTATATATCGTATAAACAGAAACTTGGTTGATACACAGTGAACATGCTAGGCTTGCAATGTAAAGTCATGTCAATGATTTAACATGGTGGTTCAGACAATGCATGCATGTAGCCAATGATTTAACATGGTGTTTCAGACAATGCATGCATTTAGCCAATGATTTAACAGGGTGTTTCAGACAATGCATGCATGTAGCCAATGATTTAACATGTTGGTATAGACAATGCATGCATGTAGCCAATGATTTAACATGGTGGTTCAGACAATGCATGCATGTAGTCAATGATTTAACATGGTGGTTCAGACAATGCAAGCATGTAGCCAATGATTTACCATGTTGTTGTTGCAGGACCTGATAGTGTGTCAGGAGAAAGCCAGTCAGAAGAAGGCCAAGCAGGACGATGGTTTGTTCCTCAGATTCTCAGCATTTTGTTATTTTGATGACATCTTTTCAGTAACTAAGTATCCCACCCTATGTTGTCTATCTGTGAATTCAATGTAATTCAGATTGAAATTTGTTTTGTTTTGTTATATCATTGATTGTTTCTTAACTTTCCAGAACCTAGTTGGATGGAAGTGGTAACGGAGGTCCTCGTCAGTATGATGTCGCAAAAGTCACATCTGACCCGGGTCATCGCCAACAACGTCTTCTCTGCACTACACCCACATCTCAACAGAGACTCGCTGTCGCTGATCATCAATGTAAGTCTTCCGAGTGATCCTACGTTTACTATATTCCTAATAGCAGTGAGAGATATCGATGCAGTGCTAGTAAGAGAAAAGTGATATTGTCACTGCAGAAGCTGGTGTTCCAATGTAAAGTCTGATCCCTCTTAATGCCATTTGTTCATCAGTGCCAGCTGGTGCTCACACTGACACAGGTTTACTACTACACTGTGTGTTACATGTGTGGTAGGTTTCTCTTCTGCTGTAAACTGACTTTAAGTGACTTTAATCCCAAATTCTAACCAAATGAGATTTGTACTTTATTTATTATATACATGTACATATATATACGCTGTTTGTGATAATATAGCCTTCCTACTTAATTTTGTGACATTGACACGTATTTGAGACAGACCAAAAATTTGATCTTCAATATACTATAATGTAGGACAATGTCAAGAATGTCCTCTGTTCACACTCCCACAGCGATGTTAAACTCCAATTTCACTCCATGTTCACTCATCTGTTCACTCATCTGTTCACACTGACATTGGTCTTTTCAGGCTTTGAAAAGCTCAGAAGAGGAGGAAGGCATGCTGGCATTTGAGGACGATGGTAAAATACATTAACGTTTGAAGTTAGATCTACTTCTTCCTTTTCACAGATGGCTTAGGCCCTTTTGACTTGTTGTTTATACTCTGCCTATAAATGGAAATCAACAACAGTAATAATAATTTCAATTAATTGTGCTATACCTTGAACTTAATATAGCACAGATTAGGTAAATAAACTTGGTTATGTTTGTGAAAAAATGTTGTTCTGTTTTTCAGAAGAAATGGAAACTGACTCGATAACTGATGACACAACATCAGACACAGGTGAAAATGACGATGATAAAAGTGATGATGAAAGCGATGACGATGAAGACGACGACAGTGACGAGGAGGAGGTGGAGGTAGATGATGCGGTCAGGGAAACTGTGAAGGCAGCGCTGGGGAAGACGGCCGTACAGGAGGACGATGACAGTGATGACCAGGTGAGAAAGTCTGACAAGTTGGATGAATCTGGATAGATCAGGGATGCATTCAATCAGCACAGGGCTGAGTAAGCTGCTTAGTTAAACTGGTTCATGTTCCATGTACGCTTCATAGTACTCTTCACGCGGTTGTGTCATTGAACACACACCAGGTCCTAAATAGACATTGTACATCATAAGCAAATCATCTGTGTCGGATAAGACCCTATAGTGGTGAACAGTTGCAAGTGTTAGTATCTGGGGTGCAGCTATGATTCTTTATTATCAAATCTGTGGGTCATATTATACACTAATAGGTTCTTCTCCTACCTGAAACATATCACTGTGTATGGCTGTACACATCGCTGTCTGTACGTGATCATGCTCTCTCCTCTCACACAGAGTGTCTCTGACCTGAGCGACTCCGAGATGATGAAGATGGACGACAAGTTGGCCGAGGTGTTCCGTAGTCTGCGCCGAGGTCGGTCCAAGGAGATCAAGCGGAGGAAGGAGGAAATCGCTTTCTTTAAGTCCAGGTGAGTCCACAGCTTTCTGTCTGTACACTGTCTGTCTTCCTGTCTGTACACTGTCTGTCTTTCTGTCTGTATGCTGTCTGTCAGTATGCTGTCTGTCAGTATGTCTTGCTGTCTGTCAGGCTGTCTTTCTGTCTGTACACTGTCTGCATAATCGGCAGTACACTCTGGGTTAGATCTCAATAACACACTGTGTCCAAAATTTCACCGTCATTAATTTGTGTATTTTCAGGGTTATTGATCTACTGGACACCATTGTGAAGAACCCACTGTTGGCTACACATTCTTTGGTGAGGAAATAGCAGTTTTCTATTTGCTTTATTATTGTCTTCTACATGCTTAGTGACTTGTGTTGGTGTGTTCTATTGTTGGGTTGCATGAGGTGCCATCTTGTAAAATTTAATGTGGCATTGTACTATGGTGTGAGGTGGAATCGAGGTCTCCACTTTATGTGTACAGGATGTGATGTGTGCGTACACAATGTGATGTGTGTGTACAAGCTGTGATGTGTGTGTGTACAGGATGTGTTGTGTATGAACAGGATGTGATGTATGTGTACAGGATGTGATGTATGTGTACAGGATGTGATGGAGGTGTTGCTGGAGCTGATGGGGTCAGGACACCGACACAAGGAGCAGAGGCTGCTGGGAGAGAGAGCCACGGCCATCTTTAGACGACTGTGCAAGAAACAGAAGGAGGTCAGTATCACGTGTCTCCTCTAATTGTTTTAATACAATCTCTAATGCATTTTAATATAAGAAGGATTGTACTTATCCTTCCATTCAAACAGTGATGTAATTTTTATTTTTTTTTGTACTCCTCATTGAACAGTTTTATGAAATGTGATAATTTGCATACAAAGTGAATGTCAATTTTATTTGTTTAATAAATTTGAAAATTATTGAATGTATTTTTACTTACAGATATCTATAGACGCAGACTTTCAAAGGACTGATGCACTGGAGATGCTGAAAAATTTAATTCAATACTCGCGGAAAGGTAATTGAATTAGCCTACTATATATCAGCAACTACTGTAATGTTCCGTCTTGTGAAGCGTATTTTATGACAAGAGTATATTCTGACTATTTCTTCGTGTTTGTTTGAACTTGCATGTAGCTGAAGTCTTGCTTTGAATTATTTTGCAGTGCTTGGTCAAGATCTCGTGCAGGCCGTCTCTGATGCCTGTCTTGTCATAGTAAGTGTCTCGTACTGTTGTCATAGCACAGTGGTTAGTGCATAGGACTAGCAAACACATGTTTCCGAGTTTCAATTTCATTTAAGTAACCTCAGTCATAGTACATCTGGAAATCAATATGGATGCTAGTATCGTTCTTGATGAGTAAATTGAATAAGACAGTCCACATAGTTTATGTTAGATGATTTGGGGTACATAGATAAATGTGATTGAAATTGTGTGTTTTCTTACAGATTCGTTTACTGGTTCATCAGAAAAATGACGTCGCTGAGAAAAAGTCGTCAAAGTTGAAATCGAAAGCGGAAGCTGTTCCAGACAAGGTGAGTGGACAATGAATACACGACTGAAAGTTTTACATACATACTAATTTGACAATTGTTTGGTTCAAATTTTCCTTTTGTACATATGAGTGAATTTATTATTCATCACTTGTATTAGTGAAAGAATCCTGCAAAGAAGTACACTAATTCACTCTCGTAGTAATGACTATTGATGACTATCCTTACAATAATATAAACTTTCTGTAACTATTTTGTATTTTAGGAGGATTCACAGACTGCACAAGTGCTGGACACGGTCAGATCTTCTCTGTCAGACTTCCTGTACAAGAGGTAAGTGAAGTACTTCACTGTATTCCTTCTTGTCAAGTATCTAATGTGAGCCACTTGTCGTGAAAGAATATTGAGTTCCGTAGTGACCCATGCCATAAGTATGGCTGGTAACCTCTTTCTGTAATAACAGTAATACCGTATGTAGGTGCTTGCTCATCTTGGTATACTTCAAATTTACGGGCCTCAGATATATCTTTTATTCATTCAATTCATTCTATTCCAGGGATCACCGACTACACATGGTGTTATTCCACAACATGCTACAGAAACACCCGGTTAGTATGGTTACTATGGATGCAGGGATGGGAGTAGGACAGTTGGCATTTAGTTAACGACTTCCTGTGGTGCCTACGTGTAATACCAAGCATTTCTTTGCATTAATATTTCATTGAGTCTTGAGAAATTGTAGAGTTATGGGACTTTGAACTAATACTCCCTTCTTTACTGAAATACTGTTGGGAGTTATTTTAATACATCACTGGCTGTATTTCACCGTTGTCATGCTTCATCTAATGTTTTCATTCACGACAGACCATGTTCTGGCCATTGACGGATGTTCTACTTCAGTGTCTGGGCGATGAAAAGGTCAAAGTTCACTCCAAGGTCAGTCCATTGATAATCGGGTATCCAATGCAGATAATTATTTTCTTTGAAAGATTTTAATGTTTTATTTTTAAGTTTTCTTTGAAAGATTTTAATGTTTTATTTTATCAACATTTGCCTGCAACTGTAGTCTACTGTCATTGTGTATGGGTGAAGTATTCCTGCAGCGACATGGAAAGCATTGTGTCTCAGTGACATGACCAATTGTTTGTCCTGCTGGAACGTTGGGGAATTGAGGAGGTGAGATAAATGTTTTAATTGTTGTCGTTCTGTTCCAGACTCAGGCCTGCTGTCTCCTGTCTTCATTGTACAAAGCTGGGAAGAGTTTGGTGAGTAGTTCCATCTGCACCCTCACAATAGCACTGGCAGTCTTTATTACTGTCTAGTCTGTGAAAGTTGTTATTTTACCTAGGCATGGACAGATTATTCAGTCTAGGATGGTCGTATGTAGACCTCAATAATGCAATTTGTATAAATGCTGTGGTTATTGGAAAATTGGATTTTTTTTGTATACAAGTACATTATTAATTTTCCTCTTCTATTTCAGTCAAAAGAACTTGGTGATGATGTAGTGGAACCAGTATCAACGCAATTGTCTGAAATATTACTTAAGGTAAGAATGAGCATCTTTTTGTGGCTCACCAGATACCAGCACAAGCTTGTTGGAATTTTGCTTGTCAAATAAAGCAATTTATCTGCTGGAAGTGTACCTTAGCGGCCCAGCCAACTTGGGACAAAATAAACTAAATACATTAACAGAAATTCTCACTGTGCCCTCTCACAAGAAGCTGTAGAACTATTGATGTCGGATAAAACAACATTGTTGCTGATGTATCCTGCCTGTTGTTTCAGCTGCTGCAGAGACTGGACGGAGACAACATCAAGCCCCGGTACACACTGGAGCTGCTGAACATCACGTGGAGGTTGATGGCCATCACCCCGGAGACGGTCGCCAAGGTAACGTTCATGCTCATCATAGGTGTGAGTGTACCTGAGGTGCGTTCAAGCTAGATTACGTATCGATATGTATTGCTACAGAAGCCGTTCAGCCAGCACGCGTAGCAATATGTATTAATACTTTTCACTACGGGTCTGGAGGCAGTGCGCTGTGTAGGAAAAGCATTACGCACGAAGCCGTTCAACGAGCAATACATGTAGGGAAAAGTATTGTATGCATGTATTCTAGCTTGAACTCACCCCTGATATGCCCTTTAACCCTCTGCATGCTTGAGGCAACCAAGATGCCCTAAACAGCAGTATGTGTGTAATCCAGCAGGGAGAGGGTTAAAAGCAGTGCTTGTGCCTAATCTTGTTCAAGCTATTGTGTGAACACACCGTTAGGACTATCAACACATCCATTAGTTGTAAAATTGTGATAACTTTGGGAATATGAACACCCAACTGGTGGCACATATGGCATACTTTAGATCAACTACAATATTATGCAACATGTGCAATGGCATATACGTAGGTGAAACAGATTTGAATCCTCAAAAATATACAAGGTATTCAAATAGGTTTATTGTCAATAAATAAAAGTTGACATTATGTCAAATCGACACAACGCCAAGAGCATTTCAATGTACAAATATTGAACGAAAACAAAACACAAATTGACCAGTGTAATATTAGTAAACTTGCAATTTACATACATGGTTGTCCTACAAATTAGATTAACAATTCTAAAGCATGTACACAACTTTCAACAGTTAATTTCGCTTTCTAACACCATTTCTTTTACATGACTAGGATTTCCGCCGGAACCTTTCTTCTTTCCGGAGTTGCTGGACTCGGAACCTGCGTCGCTTGGAGGCTCCATCGACTTGGAACGCTCGCTGTCCATTCCGGAAAGCGTGTTACGTTGCGAGCTCTGGACAACGTTCCTGGCGGAATTGTCTGCTGTTGTCCCAGCGCTTCGTTGTCCCTGCTGCTGCTGCTGGTTGGCGCAGGCTTTAAGTTCCAAGAGATCCAGAGCCGCGTTGATGAGCTTCACAGCGTTCCGGCGAGACTCGCGGATCTTGTCGTGGCCGCCCGCTTGCACTGCGTCCAGCTTTATGAGGGACCGAGTCAGCATCTCCTCTAAGTACTTGTACTCCTTGTCCGTTTTCTTGCCGTTGAAGATGTTGACGCTGACTTCCAGGTTCTTTACGTCATTCACAACCCCGTTGATGATGTCGAAAGCTTTTTCTTCGTCAGATTTCTCCCGCTGTTGCTGGGAGGGTGCGTTCGCCTCTGGATTCTGAGGCACCCCGGTCGGCTGGTGAGGGCTGCGAGACCTCTGGCTTTGTTCGTTCACAGTGGGGCTGCTCGAGTAGTGCGGCTGATGAGGCCGATGCTGGTTGGACTGGACTTGTGCTTCGGGTTTTGAATTTTCGTGGATTATCGGTATCACAATGGGCTCATTATCACGTCTAGGGGTGGGGTGGGATTGTTGACTGGCAGCCGTGTGATGCGCAGGTGGACTTTCTCTTGCAGGTTGTTGAGAATACCCCTGTGTCTGGGGAGTGTATCCTTGTGTCTGGGGAGGATATCCCTGGGTCTGTGCAGGATATCCCTGGGTCTGAGCAGGATATCCTTGATATCCGGACTGAGGCTGAGGATATCCTTGCATCTGAGGCTGTGGCTGAGGATGACCTTGCTGTGGCTGTTGTTGATATCCTTGGCTTTCGTGACCGGTTGGTTGGCGTGGGTGAGTACTTTCGTTAATGCTAAGGTGCTGAACAGGTATTTCCCGTACACCGGTAGGGCCTCTGCTAGGCTGCTGCTGCAGGTGTGCTTGTTGCGTGAGTTGAGGTGCACTTCCTTGGGGGCACGTGGTCTGACCGTGTTGAGGCTGAGCGTGGGGGTAGGGCTGAGACTGAGGGGTGCTGTGCCAAGTGCTAGTGTGCTGGGGCATTTGTCTCGAGGGGGACGCTCGGGCAGATTCGTGAACAACTGGAATTTCGATCGACTTGCCGTGGTTTGGAAAACTGGGATCCTGTCCGCGACTAGTATCAAAGCTTTGGTGTGGATGTGGATAACCCATTTGAGAAGCCTGTAATAAATAATTAGGTGGATTAGTCAATTGTGCATTTAAAAAAAAAAAAATCTGATTTTATTTTGATTAGTCAAGACACTGTATTATAATAATTATTAATTTGATTAAACAAAAAGCAATAATGGCGAGGTTAGTATGTTAGTAAATTATGAACACATCTTAAGTTACATAAATTATTGAATTTGGATTAAAACTGCACAGCATGAATAGATTTTTAAGGCAGCCTATTTCTATTACCATAAGCATCATAAAGTAACTGCTAAAGTGAGACACATGACTCCAGTAGCCCAGATAAGGCGCATATCCGCGTAATTTACGCAGTAAAAACTTGAGAAATGTGCATAGAAATTAAATCTGGCAGTCAGTGATGAAAACGCGTGCATAATAATGATCAAATACGTCACATATTATACGTGGCATATTTACGGTCGCGCGTATAACTTATTATCACTTATTTATTTATTTATTTTAAATAGACCTTTATTTTACAGAGAATAATAAATGATAGATTTAATTGGAGATTCTTTTCTTTTCGACTGTACCATTTACTATTGGACATTCGGTTTTGGCCACATCCGACCAGAATCAAATGTCTGACAGTAAATGGGGCCATTACCACAACGTTTAGCTATTTGAACTATGTTAAAAACAACCTACAACTGCTATTAATCTTCACATAATACTCCCTAAATCAAAATCAGGGAGTACAATATTCCTAGGTCGCAAATTTTATCTGGAGCTCTGACAGTGAGTGTAACATCCAGTACTAGTAAGCAATCACAGTGAGTGTAACATCCAGTACTAGTAGGCAATCACAGTGAGTGTAACATCCAGTACTAGTAGGCAATCACAGTGTAACATCCAGTACTAGTAGGCAATCACAGTGAGTGTAACATCCAGTACTAGTAGGCAATCACAGTATCCTGGTTTGGGGATAAGCACTATGTATTATGCTCGCCAAAGGCTCGCACAATACAATGCTTATCCCAAATGCAGGATACTGACAGTATCTAAAGACAATCTGGTAATAATCTCTATTTATCATAATTGGAGGATGACGTCCTGCCATCCCTCCACAGACAATTCATTTAACCCCCTCCCTGCTGGATTAGGCACACATACTGCTCCTTAGGGCATCTCCAGTTGCCTCCAGCAGGGATAGGGTTAATGCAGTCATGATATTTTATGTATTTTCTTTTTCCAGGACAACGCAGAGACAGAAGGACAGGCAGAGGGAGAGGCAGATGGGGAGGGGCAAGCGGAAGGGGAGGGGCAAGGAGAGGGGGAGGGACAAACGGAGGGGGAGGGGGAGTAAAGGATTCAATATTTGTTCATGCCAATGTGTAAATTATATCTGTAAATTGCCTGAAACTATTTTTGCTAAAGTTATTGGATTGGTGGATCACTCAGTCAATACTTCCAAGTGGCTGAACTGTTTTTTTTTTTTAAATGCAAAATTGATTGAGACTTCATTAATTTGAGGTAACTTCTCAAAAGAAAGTTGAAAAATTACATAGTGAATTAGACATGATCAAACTTGATATACATGACTATTCACAAACTGATGGTAGCCATACAGGCAAGGTACCACTCTGACAATCATCTTTACCATCCTGTCTGTCAATTGATAAAATGTGTTGATGTATTGATGGTTGTACTATTGTGTGGAGGTATACATGTAGTATTACTATTAGTGACTATCATCTGCTGTGATGATTACTCCATGTGATATTGTGGAATCTAGTTTTATTTTAAATTGTGAATTCTTTATGTTGCAGAATATTTTCGTGCTGTGAATAGTGAATACTGTACTCATTTTATTTGAGGTCCTCATCAAATTGGAAACATTTTATTATTTTAGAAATCAATTGATTTGTATTTCTTTATTAATAATATGATCTCTTTAAAACTAATATATTTCCTTAGAAATCCATTAAAATAATAATTGCATTGATCAAAACATGTATTAACAGCTTTGTTCACACTTTATTTACAGAGCTGAAGTATTCAAAGAAATCTAGTCTATCAAACACAGTAGTGTAGATTTACCTATGTTGTGATACTGTTTTCAGTACATATTTATAACAGATGTATACACAGTACGGTATTTACAGGTACTGAATGCATGTTTAAAATAATAACACTAAATACAGTAGACCTTGGATATACCGGCCTTGGATAAACCAAACCTCGCATATAACGGACAGAATCTGAAGTCCCAGGTCCCGTCTAACGCCAATTGCGGCATTCGTATAATGGACTTCGCATATAAGGACAGAAATGGTCAGTCCCAATGAGTCCATATAATGCGAGGTCTACTGTATACTATGGTTTATGGAGAAAATTACTTTCATACCTACAGTACCAGTGGTGTAATAATCAAATTATTATGTCTGTTGTACACATCATGAAATCAAAATATTTACACAGTACGTACATGTATATCTGTATATATGACATTGTATGTGTGTGTGTATTTGTGTGTCTGTATGTCTTTTATCATAATCAATGTATCATGTTTGCCTTTTGTTTTTCTGGTGTGTGTGTGTGTGTATTTTGTGTGTTTACAAACTTGCTGCGAAAGGTTATTTAAAAGTATGTATATTTCGTTATAGTATACTACACTGTAGTATATATATATAATATATTTCAAAGGGTCAAATGCAAGGTGAGAAAGCATTTATTTTATGAAGTAGGAAGTGAAAGTTGATATATGGTATATTTTTGGCAATATCTTTCTTACAAACCACAAGAGAATGTTGAATACTCACAAGAAAGGTTGCCTACAATCAGTGTACAATTGTTGAGTAAATAAACATACTGTACCGGTACGTGCATTAATCCATGTTCTACTGTTTTACATTAACTTTCCAAATGGCATTTCTATCGCCTGGTACAACTGTACACTCGGAAGCGGATGTAAAATATATACCGGTATACCTGGACTTTGCTAATATCTTTTTAAATCAATCGTAGCAACTTCTGGACATTCCAGATCGGGGATATACCAAATTATATCGATGGGTGTCTCTTGGTTAATCCGAATGTTTAAAAATAAATAATAAGCCTACCGCTTTGCTATCCTATAGAGTGCTGTCCAATACCGAAGAGTGCCTTGTTCTTATAAGCAACTTGGTTAACTCTCTTACTGCTAGATTAGGCACAGAAACAGCTCTTTATAGGCATCTCCAGTTGCCTTCAGCATGGAAAGTGTTAATATGAGCAGTGCAGCGAATTGCAATACATGTGCGATATAGGTTTCGTGAAGTAAAATATGTTCACTGGAAGACCGTTCAGATCAAACAACTGGATGTTGACAGTAATATAGTCCATACAAGCATTGCATCTTTATGTGCAAGTTGGTTTAACCTGGACTGGCAGTTGATGCTTTAATTGCACCGGGTTTCATTCCGCCATATGTAGAATACTGGGTATCGTTTCTCGAAGCTCTCTTATCCACTAAGAAACCATAGCGTTCTCTTTGCCGATAGTTAATACACTGCTAAGAGAGTGCTATGGTCTCTTAGCGGATAAGAGAGCTTCGAGAAACCATACCCAGTACTGTGGCGTACTTGCTTGCTGCAATACATCTTACCTCGCAGAAAAAAAAAGTAAACATGCGATGATTTGAATTCTTTATTATCCAAGTCTTCATGTACCCCTTGCGCATAAAAATAACCATATTTATAATGAAGGACAAATAAAAGGCACCTGGTCCTCCCCGTACATATAGTTCTCGCTTTCAACATATAGTAAGGCAACACAGACACACGCACACTGCACAGACACCGTATTTCACGGGACATTCTCCGCACACACACCGCTCATGTAATGCCAGTCTAGTCACATTCTAAGAAGAAACACAGGTATGACATGGTCTAATACATGACCTACTCAGAACTTCTCTCGTCTACAAGTATATATCATAAAGTACATGGTATGAGAAACACTTTTACACTCAACGTTTAAATTATTTACCAATGATTTGATTGTGAATGCATTTATGATAAATGTTGATTTTGAAATGAATGAATCTTGGTTACGCCACTATCCACAGAAGACCCTTCGATGTGTGGTTAAATATATAAGTTTGTAGGTCAACTGTTTCTACACAACCAACACGTTTGTAGATGCACAGAGAACCATAGCTGCAGTTCCGTAGCTAGAAGATGCCCCGTTTACTATTTTGCTATCTACATGTATTATGGGCATGTGCGCATAATACATAGCAACATAACAAACTGGAGGTCGTTGTACGAGGCTCTTGTAGTGTTACAATAGTTGTAACTGGGCTCCCGCCACAATAGAAAGCGTTGACGTTACAATAGTTGTAGTCTATACGGGCACCAGGACATCTTCTAGCTACAGAACTGCAGCCACGAAAACCATTGCACCTGAAACTTTGAGAATGAATGAACCTGTAAGTGTGAGACCACTGCAATTCAACTATATGAAACTATAGACGCAGAGGAAATCAAAGTATCGTCATGCATTGAGAAATACTGCACTGGTTGTAGAACGTCTTTTTAAAGCCATGATATATCGATATATTTTGGGGGAAACATAAATGATGGAATAGATGACAAGAAATCTGTCAATGGAATGCCATGCTGATCAGAGATGAAGGTTTGTATAAGCAGTCGTAACATATATATTATCTATAATAAAGATATAAACTCATGAAGTTATGCATGTTGTATACATATACGTCAGACTCCATGAGAGCCAATATAGACGCTTCTATAAGGACGGGTTGTAAAATCACTTGGCAAGATTTCGCGACTAATGCAACCGAGGCACTGGTAAAACATACAAATTGACATGATAAAGTATTTCTTTTTCAGAAGTTGCACATTAAACGTGCGATATGCTGTTATAAATCAAAAACACATTGAAAGCTATATGATAAGACATGCCTGCTGCTTAAACTCTATAGTCTCTATCTATGAGAACAACGCTCCAATGACAAATACGGATTGTGTTCACCGTGGTTAAATACAGCTGCGGTGAATACATCATCGACGGTATGTCATTTTATACCGTATGCAAGGAAACGTGAACGGCATTACTGCTGAGAAATGTAGGACTACTAATAAAACTCACCAGAAACATATAATATGGCAAAATGACATGCCGCCGGAACGATCCTTAGAGACAGATAAGACCGTATACTCGCTGCATGTTACCTTGTTCATACCTTGACACACGACCTTTCACATCTACACACGTATACATTGCAAATTGTCCTGAATATGTTTTTGTTTAAATATCTCTTTCAGCAAAATCAGATACCGGTATTATCTCGTATCTCACTTGTGTAATATATGCATGAACACGTGACACTCTCTACCAAAATACCCGGATAAACTAAATCAGAGCTGAATGTCTGATTTACGTCTTCTGTCCACGATTTGAGAGGCGCATCGTCATCTCCATCTCGGGTCTGTCGGCAGTGGTATGTCTCTGACAACACAGAATCAGGCTAGGCTGCCACTTCCAACTGGAAGACACTTCTTGATGTCTAGTTTGAGAATGCTACTTCTCTATAAAGCATGGAAGGTCCTATTATTGCTACAAGTAATAACTGGCGGCCATACTCCGGCGCCATTGAATCACAACCACTTGATTGTACTACAACGTACCAATCTAGTAAAATAACAAAATAAGGAGGAAGTGTTTTTGATTGCCACATATTCCCAATTCCATTTTTTCTCTCTTTCAGCTGGCCCAAAAAATAGAAGCCACGTCGTCTTACAACAGGAAGTAATCTTTCTGGCCAGGATTGGAATTACTCGTCACGTGACGGTTGAAAGGCAAGGCACGGCAAGTCTAACCCTGTCGGTCCACAGGAGGTTATCACAGATGGCGTTGCTATATCCGCTTCCGGTCACGTGAGTTAAAAGTCCTTGTCCCAGCCGGTGAGGTCGTCTGGGGGTGGTTCCTCTTCGTCCTCGGGGTAGTCGTCAAAGTTTGAGGTGTCTGTGGCGGACTTCACCTGCAATGAGAAGTGATCATGAACAAAGTGGTTTCATCTCAAGACAAGTGGGAACACAGAAGAAGAACAATTCAGCTTTTGTCAAGACATATCAAAAGCAATAGACATTTGATACTGTCATATTGTCATATACTAGTATTGAGAAAGGCTTTAACATCATAGTTACCACAGACCTTTTCAGAATACCAGGGGCCGGTTGCACAGAAAGTTTACAATTGATTGTAAGTGAAATTTTCGGAACCCATTACAAATTCAAGCTGTGTCACAGAAATCACTTTTATCGCTACAATAGTTTTAGCTAACTATATTGTTAAGTTTTGCAGCGATAAAAATGTTTTATACAATGGAATTACACTTGTAGCGATTCCGAAATTTTGATTTACAATAAACCTTTCTGAGAACGACTGCTCTAAGGAACATGTCATATGGATTGGTCGCGTGTATGACTGTATGTCCTATGTAAAGAAATAACAGCATACTGAGTCAGTCAATGCATTATTTACCGAAGGAACGATTGGTGGCTTGATGGTTCTGTGTTTAAGTCCGTCCCAGTTGAACCCTTCAAACCACAGATGTTTCTGGATCTCCCTGACGCCGGTTCTGCCATACCCCAGCCGTTCCATAGGATTGTCCCTGGAAGATAAACAACAGACAATTAATACCGCGAACATACGCTACAGAAATACCACAACATCTTTGATTGCAGTTCCGTATTAAAGACAAGCAAAGACGCCCCCATCTTTGAAGTCTTCAGTAGGATAATCATCCAATAAACACGGCACATTGCCTGCTTTCATACATCACCACGCACGCAGTATGCATGGAATTCTATACGCATTATAAATACGCATTATTATTATTATTATTATTATTATTATTATTATTATTATTATTATTATTTTTCTTTTATTATTATTATTATTATTATTTTTTTATTTTTATTATTATTATTGTTATTTTTTAAATTATTATTATTATTATTATTATTATTATTATTATTATCAGTCATTATTATGATGATGGTGGCGGTGCTTATTATTATTATTATTATTACTATTACTATTATTACTATTGTCACTGAGCGTGTCTGGAAGAAAATGGATCCGTTATCACATCCCATATTGGATTTTTTCAAAGTGGAATAATAACGTTACCTGGTTACTGTACATATTTAATTACAGTTAATACATAGGTGTATGCATTAAACGTGAATATGATATCAAATAACATTACGTAGTATAAGGATTCGTATACATTTGCATTGAATTAAATTAAATATGCTTGCTATCATTGTATCATGTTATATCTAATGATCCTAAATGCCATCAGAAATACATTTGTGCAATTCAGTTTCCATTTACAAACATTAAATCCATTTACAAACATTAAATCGGAAGTTTATCATGTGTATGATCACAAACGATTCATGACGCCTAGTTTGAAATTACATCTTGACATTTTGAAATTTATCTTGACATGTCAAGTAATGTGCACACACTGACGTGGCCTGAATTCTACTTTTAGAACCTTCTGAAGTTTTCCAGTTTTACTTTATTTTACTTGAAAGGTTGCTATTAGCATTATCCGTGAGAATGAATTGAAGCTTTATTGAGAGTAATGATAACCCATTCATTGTACATAGAAAACACTCATTGCAGCACTCCTGGTTGTCTTGTAAACAATTACAAAGGTAAACTCATAACTAGCGAGTGAACACATTTAAACGGCCATTTATATATATATTAGAATAGTATTTGGAAAATACACGTTGAAACTATACACGTTAGCATAGTACTTGGAAAATATACGTTGAAACTAACGTTAATTCGGGATTCATTCACGTGTAAATCCAAGCAGCTAGCATTTCTATAGATGTGTAATCATGTTTGAAAGTGGAAATAGCCTTCATAGATCTGGAAATAACTGCGGAAGTCAAGCTGCCAGTCAAGTTCTTGAAAGAAAATTACATTGCCACGGAATAAAACATTTTTTTTTTCAGTTGTACTTATATGTTTCATAAAGCTAATGACAACATATGTTTTTCTTCTTGAATTTAGGCTTAGTCAGAGCCGCTTTAAAGATGATTTCACTCTATTATTAGTATCACCTTTAAACTTTAAAGTCATCACACCTCTGACTCACCAGAGTTCGTTTTTTAGAAAGAAACAAGAAACATCAACACTCGGCAATGCCAAACACACGGTCACTGGGAAAATGGCAAATTATGTAAATATGGAGATTAAACACACTTTCATACTAGCTGTATAGAAACACTATCTTATTTCATGACCTACTTCCCAGTACCGTCTGTAATCTGTCTTTGGTTATTCTAACGCACGTCCGTATTGTCACCGAGGTTCACTGCACTACAACCTTCAACACGTATAACTGCACCAAACAATGTTCAAGAGCTATTCATTGTGGGTCAAAGAAATCTGCAGTCGCGTACAAGTACACCCTGACCAAAACCAGGTTAACTCCTTTAGTGTTAATTGTCCGGTACGCATACTGTATCATATAGCACTAGTTCCACCAAACTTGAGTGAAGGGAGATTTAACGCGATGGGTTTCCAGTCGATTACCTGCATAGCTTTTTAATCAAACTTTGAGCGTTTTTCGTGATTCTCCTTGGAAAGTCCACTGCGTCGATTCCCTTTAGGATGAGGTTGTACGTCTTCATGGGATCCGGGCCGGCGAAAGGAGGGCTGTAACATACATAACACTCATGTACATCAGAGACAATCACCGTGTCAGTAAAACATCATACATTACACTGTAAACGTCGTCCAAAGGTCCTTACACACCCGAAGCGAGCGATTAATCGCCACGACAATCAGCGACGACAACAAACGATTCTATCGAAATTTGTCGTTACGAATTTCGCTTTGTGTGTGCAAGCATATATATTTAGATACATTATAAGATTCTGTTCCAGAACGTAAATCGCCGAGTTTGTCGCCGCGAATTTCTCCTCAGGTGTGCAAGGACCTTTATTGTTGTTTTCAATGTTGTTTACGTTCTGTTAATGACTAGGAACCTATATCACTAATATTGACGCAACCAGTTTCGTAACGCGCCAATAACCATGGATAGCTTATTTATAAATCATATTAATATTGTCATTTGCTTCCTCATATTCCTATACTATCAATGAATCAGATACTTAATACGCATACAATTAGATGGTATTAAATTGTAGTTAATATTGTGTTGTCTAGTAATTAATACATGATTAAATGTGTATGCAAGTTACTGCAATCTTGAATTTAAACATGCATCAATGCATATGTTGTTTAAGCATAATGACTGTACAGTAAGTGTAAGCCTGGTATTCTGCACAGTATGTCTGTATCGACTAACTAGTCACCATATACGGTAATATACGGTAGTCATTATCCCAATTTATGAATACGTTCAGAATTATTTCAGCACAGTTGAATACTGGAAAGAAAAATCAATTTTTATTTCAGGGGAATTGAATACTGGGACGAAGAGCAACGTTTGTTTCAGGGGAGATACATAACATACATAAGGCTAACCAAAGGATGCGAAAGCAACATATATATATATCCATTGGATGAAAGGACCAGTTGAACTTCTACAAGCAACTAACTTCCGGAACAGAAGCTAGTTTAAAGCCTGCCAGACATTGTCGCCGGCGTACACGTGATGCTGTTAAGGTATAACAACGGTATAAACATTTTAATTTTCCAGATGGGGTTCCTGTACTAAGTATTAAACATGTACTTACATTCCCCAGATGTGTCCACTACTTGTAGAATGACATTTACATATCTACATTACATAGCCTACCAATAACGAAATTTCGGGGAGAGAGAAAACAACGTATAGACCTATATCGTATATACATCAATCGTGTATGCACACAACAGCATATTATCATTACTAGTATTTGATTATAATATGAATACTTTAAGCACATACATGGTTCGATGTAAATGCTTCTGAAATTTGAATCAACTTGTCTAAATGCTTCTGAAATTTGAATCAACTTGTCTAAATTACTTTTATGATTATCTAAAAGTCTAAATTACTTTTATCATTATCTAAAAGTATGTATCATTGCCATATCAACTAATTCGGCGAATACTTTGTGGCTATTTACCAAATACGATCTGTTTCTTTGATTGTATTGTTTCATTTAGACTTTGCCAAGATTCACAACACATAAAGTATTGAGACAAACAGAGAGATAATTGTGAAACCAATAAATTAGGATGCATCCTACTTAACCATTTCCTGTATACATACAGAGAATGGTTTAATTCCGCCGTATGCATGTGCCATCCTATTAGACACACGTCCAACAATGGCGCAGTATGTGCGTGTTATCAGTCACCTGCACTTAGCACTGGGAGGGTAATATCCAAGTCTAAGACACCAACCAGCTGTGCACCGAGCAAACTCGTAAAATGCGGACATACCAAAGTTATTTTGAGTTTACTGTAAACATTTAATTAGCTTTGGTAACGAAAAAGAAGTAGAAAATGTCATCGAAACGATATATTATAAATACATATACATGTTCAGGCCTCCCATGTTGTATGAAGAAACTCAATACAGTATTTCAAGATCTATTTTTGGATTAACCATCGTAAAAAGAAAATAACTAGCATACGGTATTATGTTTCTTTTTAGTGTTATTCCATAATGTTGTGCGCTACTGAAAGCTAGTGATGACGATAGCAATGTAAAATGTATTTACAAGAATTAAAAAATATTCTTATTGACGTCATGCTGGTATTAATAAAAGACTGGCACTTTCGCATTCACAGATTAAATCAGCTGCCTCTTAGGTACATGTTCACGATTGTCGAAAATAAATCAGAATAGGACGAAAACCATAGACCACCCGAGATTTAAATGAACTAATACGAAACATGCCAATCATAGTGACGGTGATATTACAGTATTACTCCCTATCTGACACAGTTTAGTGCTCTTTGTCTGTCAAAACAAACGAAAACTTAAAGGATGGTTTACAAGTGGGTTGCGGTTTCATTTTCTGTATCAAAAGTTCATGTTAGATTTCCATTTGCTTTCCAATATAGGAAACCAAGCGGCAACGAAATTTGAAAGACAAAATATGTTGCTTCATCTAACACGATAACGATATTAATAACGATAACTAGATTGGCGAAAAAAATAGTTACTAGTCTCACCGAAATACTTATATTAATAATTACTCTCCTAGAGCCGATAAGCAAGTCTACCAATCAATAAAATATATATTTTAACTATTTACTTCCTCCCTTTGAGACTATGGGTAGACTAGTATCCAGTCATACTGCAACGATGACGATACTTAGTGTGACCGCTACGGCGAAACGTAATCCGGAAATTGTTTTATCGGGTTCGGTGTGATCGCATATTTCGCTTAATGCTAATAGGTAACCATATTGACCCTTGTCCAGCTGCTAAAAAAACATGCATTATTTTTATTAATCAACCAGGGCGAGGATTAAATAACCCTAACATCACTGTTGCTGTATGTATTGGATACCACGGTATCGTTTCTCGAAGCTCTCGTATCCACTATGAGACCATAGCGCTCACGTAAGTGCACGATGTATTAGAGATGGCTACGAGTCCTTATTGTTTCGTAATAGATGTTAGAGCTTCAAGAAACGATACCCTGACCAGACCGGAAGTGACGTGTAGATATGCGACGTACCTGCCGGTGAGGAGCTCGTACATGAGGATGCCGAGAGACCAGTAGTCCGCGGAGATGTCGTGACCCTTGTTGAGGATGATTTCCGGGGCAACGTACTCCGGCGTGCCGCAGAAGGTCCAGGTTTTCCGTCCGTGACCCACTTTCTTGGCGAAGCCGAAGTCAACCTACCAGAAAGTAACGTTAAAACATTAATTATACATGATGAGATAAAGTACGTGGTCAGAAGGTTGTATACAAAACTTCCATCTATAGGAAGCTAGGCACATCGGATACGATGCTCATACGAGTCGGGGCTGGCTTTTGCACCAATCCCTTAATACATAGCCTGCAATAAACTATGTTCAAACCAGATATGTAAAATACAAATGTCATCAAGTTCGTTAATACTATAAGAACTATTTGAAAAATCTGTCGGTAGTGGGTGTTTCTTTACCACGAGAATTTCAATAGCATTTTAATTCATAAACAACTTCACATCGCTGTCTGACAACGTGTTCTTGTAGTAAGGTTAAAAGCTGCTGATAAAACACGAGAGTGTTCTTGTAGATATATACTTGACAATATGTCCATTGTTGACGTCTTCACCATCGGGTATCAAGTATAAGCATCTGCTGAACTCAGGTTATCCGAATGAAGATAACGGTAGTAAGGCAAATGATGGGTGAAGATGGCTTAGACAGTAACTTCTACAGATAGCGTTACAAGAAGGACGTAAAGAATGCTTGATTTGTCGAGCTAAGTGAAATGATGAAACTGTAGACTTCACTTCAGATCCTAATCTCCACTTTTTTTTGTGTGTTTATTTTTTTCTCTATCGCCGACCCAGGATACATACATGTACCTCTCACGTTACATTACGTGCAATGCAATGTACAGCAAGCCTCGGTACAGATACAAGCCTGACGGGGAGATGCTACCAAGCTGAAGTTGGAGGAACCAACGGGTAAGCGCCTGTCTATCACTGGAGCCTCTGTTCTATGGTCGACTCCGTTCTTCAGGCTTATACCTAGTCTCCTCATGTAAAATCATGTCAATATACAAGCACGGCCAAAGAGGTGGTGGTATGCTTGGTTCATGTTTTGACTGTGGTCATAATTAGGCAGTACGTATCTCCACTTAGGGTATTGGGCGGGCATCAGTTATAGAGGATATGTCAGCAGTTGGAACACGTGTCAGGATAGCGCTATATAGATACGGAAAATACCGGAAGATGAATACAATCTCGGTGAGAATCTGACAGGGGACACATTGGTGTACCATCGGTTTATCGGAACATCTTCAGGGCAAAGATACACTGCAATTAACATTTAGCAGGGACATTACACGCTGTCAAAACGTGTTCGGAATTTTGCACTTGGAAAGGGGATAATCTCCGTATCGTCACGTTTTCCCGGATTTTTATTTTCATCCGGGGTATATTAAATTACCTAATTATTTTATATCGCGTCCAAACATGCACCAGTCTTTTAAATGTTAACCATTTATTCAGATTCTGCATAACCTCTTCTTTGGAAAGGAAACACGTACTGGATACGAGCAGGCAATAGGCTAGAATAGAAGCCGCAAATAGTCCTTGACAAACATGAGTTTACTGTATGACTATTACATATATAGGATGGTAAAACATAACCCATACAGTGTACTCCTGACAGAAGGGCATTTCTTTAGTATGGAAGATGGTTCAATTTATGTCCAAGAATGTGTTCACAGTAATTGATGAGAACACGGTGAAGCTGTGCGATCAATCCTGGGATGGAGCCAATTCAATAAATGGCCAGGAGTCAAGGTTAGATGCCAGGCAGTATTTCCAGCAAGTGTCGACCAACTGCACCTCCCGTGGCGACATCCCTTCCCCAGAAGCCTCCTACTTGTAATGTATCTAACCATCACCCGATGAAAGTCGATCGTTCATATGAAATGTTGTCAGAACAAAACAGCTACAACGGAGGTGTGCAACCAAGGCAAATAAGTGACAAAGGGGGAATTTTACCTTTCCACCTACTAACCAAACCAGCCAGTTTCAAACTATTCAAATTAAGAGTTAAGAGCCAGAGTTTTACTGAAATTGTTTTACAGCAGTGGTAGATATACATTACATTGAGGAGGTAATATGGCGCAATAAATAAATATCCAGTAAATCCGGCAATCTGATTGGTCCACGTGACCCCAAAACATTGCATTCATACTATGATGAACGAAATTTCCTGCCACAG
>JAVCKZ010104129.1:0-10745 GCA_034780755.1 Lepetodrilus elevatus
GGCAAGTGAAATATACTTCAGGGCAAGTGAAATTGTAGATTTCACTTGCCCTTGGGCAAGTGAACAAAAAAATAATTCTTCCGCCCCTGACGTACTGTAAAATCTCAATTTTCTGTAATTGACAAGAGCTAATCTTTGAACATGGTAAAAATTACCTTTCACGACCATTGGTACCAATAAAGCTACCGGGTACTTGCGATAAATATTAAAATATAATAAAATATGAAAATATTGAAAATCAGTGGGATATGTGGAAAATGTAGCTGGTAATTGTGAACCAGTTTTCGATTGACACCTACTTCCGAAAATTTGGAATTTGCTAATTTATCGTATAATTATAACGAGAAATGTTCTGTCATGCAGGCTTGCCAAGGTAGATCCTTCTCAAACAAATTTTACAAACATCGGTAAAGCTCCAACAGAAATTTCTGCTGTTTTGAAATGAGTTAAAGGCATACACATCATGATTTGTTGATATATTAGGCTAGCTTAGCCATATAGATTGGAACTAACGATCCCAATTTCTGAGTGATTTCTCATACTGTTTTAGGCGTCAAGCTATAAGGGCTATATAAATTTCATGTTTTATTAAAAAAATAAAATTATTTGAATCATTCTCTAGCAATTTTTTAACGTCAGATTACGATCATATTATACTTTTACAAGAATATTTGCTCTACTGTTGATGTCGGTTGATTTATTTGTTCATTGAATGTTTATTTGGTGAGAGGACTAGTGTTCTGTGAGAATGGTAGTCCTATACGCTAGAGTCTAAGTGATAACACTACCGGTATGTACACTGAGTGGAGATATTGCTTCTATTCACCTGTCGTACAACCAAGTGTGTACACATACTTATAGATTCTACACACGTGACACCAACTTTTTGTAGATGATTTATCCCCGCATATTGATGTCGTGTCATTGCCATGGTAAGGTTGTACATATCAAATGATCAGTCAAATCGCTGGTACTTCAATCATGAAAATCTATTGCAGTGTTCGAAATAATGAACATAATAAGGGGGTCATTCTCCATAGGCCCAATGTTAAAGGTGGTAAAATCTGTAATTTTCAAGGGGTCATACAGATGCAGTAGACCTCGGATATACAGGCCTTGGATAAACCGGACACTCGCATATATAACGGACTGAATCTGAAGTCCTAATTGCGACATATGCGTATAATGGACAGCATATAACGGACACAAATAGCCGGTCCCAATGAGTCCGTTATATGCGAGGTCTACTGTACCTTTAATCATGTTAATATTGCAGATTTTCAAATGACCCCTGGATCCCCTATTAATTTGAACACTGATTGTTTAATTGATCATTTGATTCATGAATTGTTTATTATTATTTTAAACTTAGAGAATCTTTTCATAAATTGATCCGATGACCAAAAGTATGAAATTTGTTTTCATGCAATTGCTTTTAACAATTTGTCAAATAAATGTTCCAATCATTGATTTTATTCAATATATATTTTGAGAAATTCTTTATTCAAGTTGGAGATTAATTCAGTAATTATAGGTCGTCAATCAAATTTTCATCAACAAAGAATCAATTAATTGATTCAATTCCCACCATGGTTATGAATCAATTCATCATTGAACTAATCATCAATTAATCAATCAATCAATCAGTCAATTAATCAATAAATTCATTAGTTCATGAATTCATTACAATGTATCAACCATTCAGTCAGTATTTATAGCACTGTATAATACAGAAATATTGAACTTTCAGTCTGTACACTGCCGCCAATTATTGTCACTGGCATGATATGAACGAGTAATCTTGATCCTCAACACAGTATGTATACATGCACATACCACCCCCACCCCCCCCAGCCTCTCACACATACACCCACACACACACACATACACACACACACACACACACACACACATACACACACACAAAATAAAGCAATATTATGCTGGTTTGCAAGTTAATATGAATATTCCTTCAAATCAATTTCATCTGTCACATTTATATATCAATTTCAAATGTTATTTTATTTGTGATCGCTGCAACCATGTTTGTATGTGTTTGCTTTTGTAGTCATTCAATGCTTAATCGTGTTAATGCAAACATTAATTTCCCCTTGATAGGATTTCCTTTGAAGATTACAGCTGGCTGGGTTAATAGTAGTATACTTTTATGTAATGTGTGTAGTTGTGATAAATCTATCTTATATCGGTAATAGTATTTGGTAGTGATATCTGGTAAATGGTTGTATCTGTATGCCATGTTTGTATCCTGTGTGTATATTGTGTGTATGCCATGTTTGTATCCTGTGTGTATATTGTGTGTATGCCATGTTTGTATCCTGTGTGTATGCCATGTTTGTATCCTGTGTGTATATTGTGTGTATGCCATGTCATTCAATGTGCATGTCATATTTACTGTGATCAAGTGCCGTGTGTGTTCAGTGCTTGAATTATGTACAGTAGACCTCGCATATAATTAAATTATAACGGTCTCGCATAATCTGGACACTCGCCTATAACGTACTGAATCTGGAAGTCCCGGTCCCGTCTAACGCTAATTACGGTATAGATGCGCAGCGATAGAAACTAACTTTAAAACTTACTAGCCCAAATAGTGATACAAATAACAAATGTTATGCATTTCTACTAGTCCGTAGGATACCTTTAGCATTGCGAGAAATGGTCCGGGCTAGAGGACTAGTGTTAATTTCGATCCCTGGATGCGTATAACGGACTTCGCATATCATGCCTTTAACCCTCTCCCTGCTGAAGGCGACTCACATCACATGCAGAACTAGAACACTTTGATTTTATTCAGCAGGGAGAAAGTTAAGGGTGGTATTATATTGTATTATGTTTCAATATGGGGTCATTGAATAATTCTTTCCTACAAAAATGGTATGATCCGTGGCAAATTTTAAGTCGTACCGGTATATATATAATTATATATAAACATGTATGCCGTATGTATTGTGTTTGTATGCCATGTGGTAATGCCATGTGTATGCTGACGGCATGCTAATACCTGGAGCTGGCATTAGAACACGAGTAGATCAAGTGGAAGATTATCCTGCACTAATGGGCGACTGGTACAAAGTATACTGAAACCTGATAGTAGCATTCCCACAAAGGTTTCACTACTCTACCACGTGTAGCCTGTTACAGTTGTGTTTACCTCCTGCTATTGTTGCCAGTTGATTCGCATATTTCATTGAAATGAGCTGGTAAGTGATATATGCGATATGACATGATCTGTAACATTGTTCTAGCCACTTCAGTGTTAATTCAGGGAAAATGTGAAGATTATTTTGGCCACATTTATGTCAGGTTTATCATTCAGAGGGATGTTATAATTAAATGGGTCCCATATGGGAGGAATATTCCCGCTGCGATAGAAAACACTAAAGTAATTCAATCAAATATTATTATGGAACTTATGTGGATATAATTATGGGTTTTTACAATTAAGTACAGTGCTCCCTCGATATAACACTGAATTTGGGGTCCATGACATGCCACCCGCGTTATAATACCCGCATTATATCAATTGGAGAAGAACAATTTTTAGGTTTTTTTTATAATAAATTCAGAGAAAATATTTTTTAAATGGGGTCCACATTGGACCATGCGTTGTATCCAAATCTGCGGTGCATCGAAGGGCTTTATATCGAGGGAGCACTGTACTGTTAAAAGAAATACATGTACAAACAAAATAATTAATAATTACTGGATACATAAAGTCAACATATAACATAAAGTAAGTACGGTAGTTTACAAGTACACAGTTCATGGTTTCTGGAACGAAGGCCACCATTTGAATTGGAAATATCATTCTAATGCTTGTTGACATGTCATTGTTGGAACATGGAGAATTTGTTGTCGGGTGTGTGACTGAATGTAGCATGTTAGTACTGTATTTGTTGTGACTGACAACCTGGAAACCTGTGTTCACATTACTGTCAACTGAACAACAAACTCCAGCGTAATGGCCAATGAACGCTGACTTGCTGACAATGAACGCTGCCAGCTAGGCAATGAACGCTTCCAGCTGGGCAATGAACATTGACAGACAGTAATGCGACTGTATAGCATTAGGGTGTGTGTGATTGTTGTACTAACTATTTTATTGCTGGTTTACAAGGTCTCGGAATGACACTTTGCTGGTCTATATGGTCCGTCAGTTCCCATTCATGGTGGGCTGCCATTTTGTAAGTCATATCTACTTTATTGATGACGGATTAAGCTGTGTAACGATACTAACCATGGTAACTCAAGGATTAACTCTCTCCATGTTTGAGGCAACCGAAAATGCCCTAAAGAGCTGTACCTGTGTCTAATCCAGCAGGGAGAGGGTTAATACAATATTGGAATTTTTTCATAAACAATTCATGACGAGAATAGAATAATGATTAGCCCATTTGCCATTGCAATATAACATAACTTTGCTCTATTTGTTATAGATCTTGTTTATAGAGCTCTGACAATATTGTGGCCTTGCCGCGTATGGGTGAAATATTCCCGCTTCGGCATAAAGCACTAATTCATTCATGTTATGGCCAATGAAGATTTGTTAGGATATTGGAAATGAATCGTCAATCAGTGATGTCATCAATCATGCTATATTAATTCATTTGTGGCACTTCTGTGGCAACGATTCTAGCTTTTCCAATTGACAGATTCATTCTTGGAGCACTTTTCAACCAGTATAGAGTGCCAGTAATGGTTTTTGCATTCATATTATTGATAGTATTTTTATTATACTTTGTGTGTTAAATAGTTATAGAAATGGTTATTTTTTATGTTTACCCGTTCTAGTATTATTCAAACCATGCAGTAGGTAAGTATATTTAACCATTTAGCTTTTGAATCAAATTTTGAATCAAACATTTTGTATTTTATGAGTTAAGATTGTTAATTAAAATCTATGTAACATGTGGGAAGGAATGGAATATAAATATGATATTGATAAGTTCCAGCTGATTATATTTTTGTTTGTCTACAATTCTCTCACTTCTGTTATGGGTGAAATATTCCTGCTGAAACATAAAACACTAATTCCTTCATGTTATTGGGAGTATGTTCTGATCATATAGGCCTGCTGTCGCACATTTTGGCAGAATATTACTTTAACCCTCCCCATGCTGAAGGCAACTGGAGATGCCCTAATAGCGGCCGCACACTAGCGATTTCCGTCGGGTTTCGATCGCCATGTGCAGTGCTCCAAATATCAAAACATGCTAAATATTGTGCGATCAGTCAGCGAGACTAAAAATCGCAGTTGCTGGCCAGCGCACACTTGCGATTTTCGGTCGGCCAGCATTAGAAGAGCTTTACCTGTGCCTAATCCAGCAAGTAGAGGGTTAATGTCATCAGTTGTTGAAGGAACTGGATGTCTGTTACAGAGTAGAGTCATAGTCTAATATAGTCTAGTAGTAGGAGACTACGCTGTCCTCAACTCCTTATGTATGTTGCCTAAAGTACAGAGCAACTTGTCTGTAACAGATGTATCATTAGCAAGACCATATCAACGATTAGGATTTGGATGTTCCACCCTGTACAAGCCAATCTCAGCTGTCAACATTCCTCATGTCCCTGGCTTCTATGTGATAAGGTGTTAACATGTAATCAATAGTATTTTATTCATTAAAGTAAATTAAATATACAGTGGCATAGCTAGGGTTATGTTAAATTAATGTGAATTCCTCAGTACAGTAATTGTTTTCATGAATGTTTAAACAAATAATAGTGTCTATGAAATTGTTGTGGATTCATCTGCATATATCTGAATGTAGAGGCAGTTAAGCGCCTGATATATATTTTAATATTTCTTCATCTTTGTGAATATTGTGAATAAGGAAGATATATGACCACATAGATTGTAATTACAATACTACAGTATATAATATTACAGTGAATGCCTATAGTTTAACCCTAGCGGCTACCAGAAAGAATAGAACAGAGATTAGGATTAATCCAACGGGTAGATTGTGAAGCATGACTATTGTGGCCTAGAAATCTTAATAGAGTAATATACAAAATATGTACTCCAATCTCTCTCAACAGCGGTTTTTATCAGGCCTCTTACAATATTGTATTAAATTGCACTTGCGAGAGAATGTACCTAGCTATACATCTAAGAGAATTTGATGTTTAGTAGCGGATTCAATGAGTACATTACCATATACAGTGCTCCCTCGATATAACGCTGAAGTTTGGAGTCCATGACATGCCACTGCATTATAATACCCGCGTTATATCAACAAATATAATCGGAGAGAAAAAAAAGCGATTTTTTTTATTTTATTTTTATTTATTATTTTTAAAATGGGGTCCACGTTGGACCCCGCGTTGTATCCGAATTAGCCGTGCATCGAAGGGCGTTATATCGAGGGAGCACTGTATACCATCTACCAGGCCATTTATTGCCATGATGCGACACAACAAGCATGACATTCGAGTTATTTTCTTAAGACTCGATCTTGGTTTTTTTCATTGATTAATTAATCCCATTGATTGCCGTTGTTTTCAAACTCAATGTTGGATCAGCTTCCTGACACATGTATGGGGATCGTAATGTACGTGTGTACATGTTGACGTTGTCGCTAGGCTGGATTCCAGGACGGGACACAAATAGGAAGTTTTAAGTCAGAATTCTATATCTTCTTGATGGGAGAGCTACAATGGAATCCATTGAACCGAGGTGTCCATCGATCCACCCAATCACTCGTCGGGACACTTTCTATTGTCATTGTCTTGTTGTTATGTCATTATGTCGTCGCCAATCACTTCCTGACAGTTGTGATTGCCTGTGAGTGCCTTTAGACCGACGAAACAATGTGCACATTGTGTCCTATTTCTAACGAATGTAAAATGATGTCAAAAAAACAATATGGATTGTCTAATAGTTAAGTTAACTGCCTATACATGCAGATATGCAGACGAATCCACAACAATTTCATAGCCACTAATGACTTTAAAAAAATATATAGCGCCATTATCAAGAAAATGTCTACTCAAATATTACTACATGTATTTAGTGAAGATTTAAATTTCAGGATCGCACACAGCAATTAGATCAATAATTTATCCGTTTTTTAGAATTTATTTTAAATTTAAACTAAAATACTCTCAGATTACATTTCTCAAAATTTGTGTCCAACCATTAATAAAGATCCTTTTGAATACTTGCGGCTAACTGTTTCTGTTGATTCTGAATTTATTCTAAAAAAAACCCATCTCAACTTTATAACTATGGTGTCACAAGTGACCTCCTGAATCTTTGACATAATCTTGTTTATTTTGTATACAGAAGCGTTGATTCTGTCAATCATATGTCTGTCAGGTAGACGTGATACGCTATGGGTCTTTTTCATCTTCATTGATCGCTTGTCTCGGGTCTGTCTATCACTGTGGAAATCTATAGCATAGTAAAGGCTTAAGCTTCAAAGTCTTTGGCCTGTTGCCGATACCACCCTCATAGCTAGTGGGACGTTTCACAAATATTTCAAAGCTCATTGATAACTACAAGTATGTCCAATTCTATGACGGTCACTTCACATATTTATTATCATACCGTCATGACAATATTGATTGTCATAATATTAATTATGACAAATATATCATTTTTGTGACAGGTAGGTTGTCACGGCCGGGAGACGTCCACACCAGTGTGTAGACATGGAAGTGATATATGTCCGGGTAGTGTGGATAGTTTGTATGTCAATACATTGCCTTCCTTTGGGTGTTGCGGATCCCTCTCCGACTTGGTATTAACCGGGGAGCTTAGGAGGTGTTTGACCAGGTAGAGAGAGGAAGTTAATGGTGTATAAGCCACCTTAGGAGTTGAACCAAAGTTGTTTACCCCCCAACAGTCACACTCAGTCATGTAAATGCTCCTGCCTACAATATGTGGAGGAGACCTTTTAGGAAGGTAATACTAATAGTACTAAGGTAGTACAGTTGCCTATGGGTGAAATATTACTGCTGCGACGGAAAGCATTAATTCAATCAAAAAACTATAAAATGTAGTCACCTGTCTGGAAAAAAAAATATATAATAGGAATGACAAAAGTTGTCAACATTATACAGTATAACCAGTGACAACTTATAACCAGTATTAGTTATTTAAGGGGCGGGATGTAGCGCAGTGGTAGAACATTGGACTTCGGAGCCAAAGGTTCCAGGTTCAAATCCCGTCCCGGGGGCCTGGCATCAATGTTCACGAAAGTTACCTTTCTGACGCGATATTGATAGGATGCACTGTCTGTAGAGTGGCAATGCAGTTATCATCCTTGGTCTTGTCAGTACCAGCCGGTGCTCGCAGGTTTCCTCCTGCCCTAAACTGACAAGTCGTGATATTAGTGAACGATTCTAGAAAGCGACTTTAAACCCCAATAAAAAATAAAATAATTTTAAAGTATTTATTACCTGTGTTAATGTAGAGTCAATGTAAGGTAAATGTATAGGATTTATGGGTGAAATATTCCAACGACGACGACGACGACGTAAAACATTAATTCAATCAGTCAAATCCTTCCAGTAGTGAGGACCATTATAACAATGGTTTCCATTTTTTCTAGCTAGCAGTATATCGTGAAAAACAGCAAAGAACCGCTAAACGGTATTCGAGTGGAAATAGTTGAATGCTATGGTTATTAATGTTTGTGAAGCTGCCTCCCTAGTCTGCTTGTGGGTGATTGCACTGCCGGCATACCTGTGTATTGTTGCACGTGTCTGCCTCTCTATTGTGCGTGGGGAAGCCTATCCGAGTCGACTATTTGGGAACCCATGCGGGTGGGTGCCTGTCACTTCAATGATGATCTTACCCGATTGATTTGACCCAAGGAGAGTGGGCAGGGCAGGTATACGTAGCTGGTGCAGGTTTCCTACCTGAGTGTGCATGACTAACGAGGCTAGAGAGACTCAGGTGAGCTGAGCAGATCATAGGACATCATTGTTATTAGCTATAGTTAAGCATTATTGATAAAATGTATTACTACGTTGTTGTTTTTTAGGACCTTGCTCATTCTATATATTTTTTTTTTACATGAATTAGATTTTTATTTATCATGATTTGTATGTAAAATCTATCATTAATTTATGTGAGTTTTTAACTGCACTAGGTTGGAATGTATTCAATAATTTAAAAACTTTCTAAAATTATTGTAAACCATCATATAAATTTAGATCTATATGAAAACGTTGCGTCCTTGCACAGACTTCTTCAGGTCTCGTTATATTGGCAGTAATTCAATAATTTTGGTAAATATTTAAATTGTAATTCGATCAGCTTATTATGAAAGGTATTTTTGGTGTAAATGTATGTCGACACCTTGTGTCACTGAGAGTACTATTGTTTCCTTTGGAGCTACTGTATAAGATATTATACGATGTAGATCACCTGTATGCATTCCCTCATAAACACACTGAATACCACTTGTATTTACAACAATTGCTCTCCACGGGTTTATGATTACCGGATCATCCCACTCGGATGTGGCGTTGTTCAAACCTGTTCTCGCCATGTGCATGGATTTACGACAGTTATGAAAGTTGATCTCTCTTAACCCTCTCCCTGCTGAAGGCAACTGTTCATGCCCTAATGAGCAGTGTTTTTGCATAATCCAGCAGGGAGAGGGTTAAATGAAATCAACTCTTCTGGAAGTACAATCAACTACAACTAAATATCCAGTTACTGAAAATACAATATTAAATTATGAAAGATAGCTTGAATATCATATATCTTTTCTTCTAATGTAATCAGCAATATGCCTTTATAAGGATTAGCAGTAATGTCTTACTTGATCGTTAATCCAATTAATCTGTGACTTTGGTCTTATCGACTGATTTATAATGTACCAATATAATGTTTTCGTGAAGTAGGAATGTGGGATTTAGTCATGAACTTGAAACACGTTATGCCTATACTTCCTAGTTGTAAATTTCGGCGTTGATCTCGGGGCTTGCCCTTTCTCAAGAGACCTGCATTACAGTTGTTGTTGAGATCTCTCCAGACATAATACATTGATCCGAGATTCGAGCACGCCCGCTATGTCGGGACACTCCGCGCCGAGATGTCAAGGGTGCGATCATGAGAAGCAGCACTCCGGTTTGACACAGGATTGTGTTTGAAGGCAGCTGGGAACATTTTTATCTTGATATCCATGTACATAGAGACTAAATGTGGGATAGGAATTTTATCTTTAATGATCGCGGTATCGATGAAATATTGAAATGAATGAAAGGATGAATTGACCAGTGTATATTTTTATTAAGTATACTCTCTAGGGAGTTGAGAAGGAACACTGAGTGTACACAGATTCATTGACCAGGGATAATAATGTGGTACTTAGTGCATGCCTTAGGGGGTGGATTTGGCGCATTATAAGTGGCCTATTATTATTATTATTAATTGATTCTATGGTTGAAGCAGAAGCAGAAGAACCCTTGTGAAGGACCTTTGTTACATTTATCAATGAGTGTTGATATATCTGATATCAATTAGACACTTGGGTGAGATGCTATTTATCACCCAATATCATTCTTACTTTTTTGTTACAAATATTACACTTCATAAAGGTTTTACTGTGAAGTGTGCTGTTATTTGCACTGTGATACCTATCGCTGTCAGTGCTATGCCGCTATGACATTGTAATCATTATTATGACATGACAATAGGGGGCGTCACTAGTGGTGAGATTCTTTCATCTGGGGGAGAGTTTTGAAATAGCGCGCTAGACTGTGAGTGC
>JAVCKZ010104140.1:0-10744 GCA_034780755.1 Lepetodrilus elevatus
CTATCAATATCGCGTCAGAAAGGTAACTTTCACGAACATTGATGCCGGGCCCCCAGGGCGGGATTTGAACCTGGAACATTTGGCTCCGAAGTCCAACACTCTACCATTGCGCTACATCCCGTCCCTATATTCAATTATTAGCAAACCTGAGAGGGGATTAATTAAAAGTCTAGGAGTTGCATATTTCAAAAGCCCTAGGTGGGACTATATTGCTAACAAATGTCTATACAAATATTGAATTTCATAATTTAAAAAATGTATTTTCATTATTTTGTATATGTTGCACAGCTTGTCAAAATAAATTACTTTTCTGACATATTTATTTGCTGAAACTAATATGGCAAATTTGTTGACATAATATGCGTGTAGGTTACAGGTACTGTAATTTTTAAACAAGAACATACGGTATGTTATAATAATAATGCTGCACATAGATGCATACATATGGGTCATTCAATGTTCATTATTTGTTCCCTAAATGGAAAACTTGAACATGTAGAAAACACTTCATAAGATATACAGTATTAATTAATTAATAATACAACAATGGTCCAACATTTGAAAATGTTATGTTGACTTTATTATTATTACATATTATATCAGACTTGACTAATAATGTATACATATTTTTAGTATTTTCATATAAAATCTTGCATCAGTTTATTATTGTACAATTCTTAGTAATTAATGATTTCATCATTTTCTTAACAATATATATGGATAAAAATGCACTTCCTTCAAGAAAATGCACCTTATAATATCTCAACATATATGGTAATTCATACTTCAACATAGTCACTGTTTGTTGACTTGACATATTTCATGGTGAAACATATTTTAATACCTGAAAGTGTCTTGCTGGTTTACAATATTTTTCATATTTTTTATAATTGTTTTATCTTGCAAGTTGCAGTAATAAATACAGAAATATATGATAACAATAGGCATCTGCACATTCTCTGGTTGTCTCTAACATTGACAGGGTTCTCAATCAACACTCTCTTCGCAAATGGGTGAAAGATTCCCGCAGCAACGTTAAACTCCATATTCACTCACTCACTCAATTAACACTCGCCCACTAGCCCAGGCCATTTCTCCCAATGCTATTAAACTAAAGGTATCCTAAGTGCGAGTAGGAAATTAAGACAATTCATGTTTTTTTTTGTGTAAACATTTATTTGTATCATTATTCCGGCGAGTATGTTTTAAAGTTAGTTATTATCCATGACTGAGTAAATAGCCCATTGAAAATGTTGTCAAATACAATTGTTTCAAGGTAGCTCATATACAAATATTTTGAAGCAATATAGATGTTATGACAAGTAACTCGTTACTGACTGACTATTATGATATCTGATGTGACAAATTGGAAAACAATATTATTGTATTATAATTCCTGTTGGATTCTGGAATGGATAACGACCTATTGAAAATTAAAGCCTGAGTGGTAACAATTTTCTTTCTTTTTGTACGTCGTCATTTATCATTAGGAGACACCAAGTACTAATTGATGATAATTACTAATTGATATTGAAAATATCCCACAAGCTCGCTGAATGCACAAATTAGATAATTAAACCAAATTGTCCGAGAAATGGTCAATGTATTGTATGATGTTCTAGTCATACCAATGATGTGTAGTTACCATATGGTTACTAATACCAGATGTTACATTACAACCACATCCATGTGCGTAATTATTCCATTTTTATTTTGGTTACACCGGGGTTAGAACTTAACTTTAAATCATACTCGCCCGAATAATGATACAAATAACAAAACATGAAAATGTTACTAGCCCGTAGGATACCTTTAACATTAGGAGAAATGGATCAGGCTGCCGGGTGAATGGGAACTTCTATCCCTGTTACACATATATACTGGTACGATACATGCAAATAAATAATTATCATCAATCCAGTGTTCATTTATTATTAACTTTTCATTATTCAAATTATGTTGGAAAGTATATATGATAGAAAGGGATAGTTCTTCCTGACTTTCTTTGACATGCTGGTACATAGACTACTTTTTAATAGAGCGATGTCATTAAATTAACAAATGTCCACTACAGTTTTAGAATTTTACTATTAGTAAGTATACTCATATAATTAAATACTCTTTTTCTAATACAATTTTATTTTAAAACTAGTCTAGAGGAATGCGCACAAGTGACTGAGAAAAATCCACTAATATTCACAAGAGGTCAAAGGTCACTTATTGTATTGCATATATTGTGATCTGGTGATCATAAGGTGATATCTCTATCCAGACTTATCATGCTAATACAACTATCTTTCTCCGACAAGTATATCTATTTTCCAGATGTTTTGCTAATCTGTACAAATTTTTATTTCCTAATTAATTCCACCTACTCCATACTCTGGTGAGCAGTGATTACCATTCATGTCACATGATGACAAATTGATATATTATGGGGATTTTGTTTTTGCAACTTATTAGTTCTACGTAACTTGGGTGGTCTAGTATGCATTCAGTATTTAGAACAAAACACTTTATTGTTATATTTAACAAAGACTTTGAAGTATTACTATTACCTTGTTTTGTTTTTTAGTTGGCATTTCGTGTGTCTACAATATTTTTTTCCTTCATATTTTCGCATAGTTACTGATACAGCGGATTCGGATACAACGCGGATCCAACGTGGACCCCATTTAAAAATAAAAAATAAAAATAAAATAAATAAATACATTTTCTTTCTCCAATTATATTTGTTGATATAACGCAGGTATTATAACGCGGGTGGCATGTCATGGACCCCAACTTCAGCGTTATATCGAGGGAGCACTGTATGTAGAAACAAATATTTTAAAACTATTCAATATTGCATCCAAAGCTTATCTTGCCATTTTAATAATAGTTAAAAAAATACTGTATTATACTATCAAGCTGTGGGATGGTAATCCATCAGGTTCAGCGACCAGTGTTTCCTAACCTTATAACACGCTATACTAGGTCTGGCCCAGTTAATGTTTGGCCAACTACCCTGACATTTCTAAAGTCATAGATTTAGTTCAGAGTGACAGATACTGTATCAGTAGATAAATGTCACTAGATCTATTGCTAGTATATTATAAATAATGTTTAGCTTTAATACTACAGTAGATATCTGATTGCCTCCAGTGGTAGAGCAAGGGTTAAAGTCACAATCGTATTATCAGTTATCAGTACTACACACTAGATGGAGTCTAGGCAACCAGGTTTTCTCTGTTTTAAGGAATGCTCATCTTCAAATACTAGTAATCCCCAGTGTGTCGGCTTTCAAGAAAAGCACAACAAATTTCCTTTTAAAGTCGTATGACTGATGACTGGCCGATTATATGATATTTACAGTGCCATTAAGCTGCCATATAAATACATTATTATTATTATTATTATTATTTATTATTATTATTATTATTCTGATCAAATTTCCTGCAAAATTTAAGATACAGTGCTCCCTCGATATAACGCCCTTCGATGCATTTTTTTATATTTCTCTGATTATATTCGTTGATACGGTACCGCGGGTATAATAACGCGGGTGGCATGTCGTGGACCCCAAATTCAGCGTTATATCGAGGGAGCACTATATTTTTCAATTATTAAATCGATAATTTGTGTTTGTTTACTCCAGGTATTAATTTTATAGCATGCTCTGTTGGAATGCAAAACTTGTCAGGGTTTCTCCTAACGTGCAATCCTGCGTCCCATACGCAAAAAATTCAAGTTTGGACACACTTTATTACTAAAAAAAAATTCATAAGTATATCAACATGCGTCCCCGGGACTCTCAAAAATTGAAACCCAAGTGGAACCCTGCTTGTGTTGCAGATATTCTTTTTACATTTGACGTCGCCTTCAAGACAACAACAATTTATTTCGATAATATTGTGGTGCAATTTCCTCAACCTCCACATTCTGTTTGAGTTCCTTTATGCAACGGAGAAAATCTGGTTGCCTAGCCTTGATCTAGTATGCGGTACGTACTGATAACCGCTAACATATGGTGACTTTAACCCTTGCTATACTGGAGGCGGTCAGAGACCTATAGATACATTTATTATAATATATTATTACAAATATTTTATTATTTACAATAGCAAAGTTGTTTTGATGACAATGCACTAGGATTATCATGATTATTACTGAGTCTCAGTGGGTGACAGTAAACACTTTAAATATTATATTGATTCACGTTTTATTTATATATCATATGAATGGCGACGCTGAAATGCTTGTTCTCCATAAATTGTCGCAAATGGGTGAAAGATTCCCACAGTGATGTTAAACTCCATATATATTCACTCACTCCAGAAATCTACAAATCGTTGCATTTGAGTGAAATATTCCTCCTGTGATATAAAATGCTGATTCATAAATTTGTTTTTGTCCGTTCATGTGTGACTGAGAAGGTGTGGCACAAACAATAGGATTATCCGATTATGACTTGTTCCTGATTGTAAATTACAGGTGAACTTCCTACTGTGCCAGTTCACAGCTCTGGCACTGGCTATTCCCTTCAGAAAAATATACGGACCTAAAACTACAAGTCCCACCACCAGGCACATCATCGAAGTATCCATCGGCCTCGCTCTCACCTACTTCTGCTTTGGATAGTGAGTTTGCAATGTGTACATAGCTACTAGTATGTTTAATCAAAGCATACAGTGAGTGATGTACATTGACCGTTGTTTACGACTGTCTTGAAGTTAAAATTGCATTCAATTTCAGGGGGTCACAGACTCACACAGATAGCTTTAACATTGCAGATTTTCAAATGACCCCTAGACCCCCTTATTAATTCGAACACTGAATTAAAAACAAGGGTATCATTGCTTTCAAATTTCAAAATCTGTTTACAGCTGCATGACACAAAAAGATTCCTTGGTACAATTACAACTTTTATTGAAAAAAAAGGAAACCAGTAGGGAGAGTGTTAAGAAACAACTCACATTCACAGTGGTCACACTTGAGGAAGTTCTGATTGTAAGCTTCTATTGGGTGCAGCTTAACACTAAGATATGTATTCATAAAGCTGGATTCATACTTTAAACGGCGTCACACGGCGCAACACGTTAGCACACGCTTACCGGTGTAGTATCCCAAAAACACTCCCCAAGGAAGCTCAATCTAGAGTGTTTGGTGCCTGCTACACCGGTAAACGTGTGCTAGCGAGTTGCGCCGTGTTACACCGTTAAAAGTATGAATCCAGCTTAATACCGGTATGTGTGAATAAGTGAAATAATCTTGAAAGCAAATCTAAACCTCAATTTAAACACAATATGAATCATTACTATTTGTTTAACCTTCATGTCGCTGGAGACAACTACAGACATGTTCAGATAGTCATTTAGTTGGCTGTTCATGAATCCCGGAAGTTTTCAAATAAATATTGTTTAAAAAAAGAAATATATATATAAATATATATAGAAATCTTTGTATTAAATTAACATTTTTCACTGGTTATCTTGTAGAATTTACCAGCACTCATACTGAAAATCATGCGGGGGACGTTTTCCCCGATCTCGGACCACTATAGTGAAGAGTTACGGGCCCTGATTCTCCACATGTTACATCTTGACCCAAACAAACGTCCAGGCATCAATCAGATCATGGCCCAGCCAATCGTAATAAACGCTCTTCTCAACCTGCACACCGACCTTGGGAAGGTCCCGTGTACCAGGTAGGTCAAGGTCGCGGATAATTTATAATTCACTGTCGTAATCAATGCGGCACATTGAGTACTGTAGGAAATTGTATTGAGTACTGTAGGAAGTTTTATTAAAACAAAAATAACAATTAAAATTTCATTTTTTCATATCAACAGAATTCACCGACCTCTATCTAGCATGGCGGGTACAGGGCGAGGTCGTCTGTCTGCCCGGGGGATGGTGTCGTCTCGAGGTGAGATCATGTATACAGCATATAGGGGGAGATAATGCATCATGTGTATAGACATACCTCTAATCATAAACCAAAAGCCACCCAACATTACCAGAACTCTCCAGACATTTGACGATAACATTGGATTTTCCTTTTCTCTCTTATCAGTCAAGTATGGGTGAAATATACCCGCTGTGACATAAAGCAATATTTCACTCATTCATTCTCTCTATCAAAACAAATACTTTCCATTTTAACTGTTATAATGAATGGCTGTGTTTTGTTTACTTTTTGTTTTTGATGTTTGTTATTCGTACAACATCCTATCCAATACAGAAGGCCTTCCTGCCAAGCCCACACCTCTGAGTTCGGTCTACTGTTGGGGAGGAGGAGTTAGCTCCCCTGTGAAACTGCCGCTTCCCAGCTTCGAGACCCAGGTGATAGAGGTCTCCACAGGTCGCACGCAGAAGGCAGCTATTACAAAGAGTGGGCGACTGTTTGTGTGGGAGGTAACTAAGAAAAAGAAACACAAATTCAATTGTTTTGTTCGCAATTTAACCCTATCCATGCTGGAGGCAAGTGGAGATACCATAAGCAGCAGTGCCCATGCCTAATCCAGCAGGGAGAGGGTTAAAGTATAAGTAAACCCTTATTTCCACCACATGAGTGTTTACTATCTTGGGTTTAGTTTAGGGTTACGATTAGCAAATATTAAAAACAATAAATTAAGCGCCCATTGGCTGCAACTTTATTCTTACCAAGGTACATAATTATATTTGCTCGATTAAAAACAGGTACTTTCAATTACAGTCAACGATGTTGCAGCTTATAATAGCTAAAAATGTAACAACTTACGAAACAGTATTTACCGTAGCATTAGCAACCATCTTTGTAATGTCACATGATCAGCCCACTCTTGGGAATTTGGAGATTGTGTTATTGATCTACTTTACAGACTCGCATGTTGTGTTCTTGGTGTTTTATTTGAAAACTCGACACTAGCGCTGCGACTCGAGGCCTAAACAAACGCACGCTGAATGTATGACGTAGATTTCTTGACATGGGACACGTGTTATGTACAGGCTCCAGGTGTCGGCGCGGAAAGTCAACTACCCGGTTCCCTGGAGAGTCCGAGTTCCGCCTTCATTCCGCGGTACCTGGAGGGACAGGCGGCCGTTACCATCCAGCACGTTGCCTGCGGTGACCACTTCATGGCCTGTCTCACAGGTGGGTATCCATGGTAACCAGTTCCATGTTGGTACGACAGTGATCGTTGAAATTTTTTTTTTCATTGTGAGATAATTTATGATGAGTTTCAAATACTGTCTGCTGTTATGAGAGACAGTAATGGATTTTGATACGGGTAGATCTCTGTCTAAAACACAGATTGAGGAGAAGTAGAAATGATAAATGTGTGTAGCATGGTGTATTTCTTCACAGACCGTGGTATTTTGATGACGTACGGTATTGGCGCCAATGGGTGTCTTGGTCACGGAAGTTATAACGATGTGACTCACGTGAGTAAAAGTTAACCATATTTATTTTATGAGTTTATTATGTTCTCAGAAAATATCTGCACTTTTGGCAATTTGAATGTAAACATAGTGATGAAATTATATTATATTTTTATGACAGTGTTGTCATTGCACAGTAATTAATGTCCTCTCCTATGATCTGATGATATTGCTATTAAAACAAAAATGCCAACTTCTATGTTCAATATTCTATCAAGAAGTTTAAGGAGGCTCAGTTAGACAAGCTGTAATGTGGGTAATAACATGTTCTCATTAGGCCAAGATCGTTGAAGCGTTGCTAGGTTACGAGGTAACCCAGGTGTCATGTGGTCCATCACATGTCCTAGCAGTAACCAATGAGCACGAAGTATTCTCCTGGGGACGGGGTGACAATGGTAAGTGTAGGAACTACATATTTCTTTACAATCTTCCATTAATCTTTCGCACAAATAGAAGATTCCTGCAATAATGGTAAATGGAAATTCAATCGGTCGTCAAGTCTCAGTTATGTATAAAATACAGCTACCTTGCCCCGAGATTACGAAACTTTTTTAGCACAAACACGTACTCAGACTATGACGTCGTCACATGACGTTTTATGAACACAATTCTGAGTTGAGTACGAAATCGTACTCAGAAAAGTTTCGTAATCTCAGAGCCTTGCCTGCTTTGAGTCTAGATAGACAGTCTCAGTCTAACTGGTTTCCAGGGCGACTAGGTTTGGGGAGTCAGGACTCGTACCACGCGCCACAGCCGGTCCAGATTCCCGATACACTACAGCCGTGTTCCGTCCACTGCGGAGTCGACTGCTCCCTCATCATCACCCTCGACAACAAACTGCTGGGCACCGGTAGCAACAGGTTGCTAGGTTACACGTTCTCTTTGTTAGCTTCTACCCACTACATGAATTGCCTGCTAAGTCAACTTTAATGCAGAGTATGTTATACCCTGCAGCTATCAAATTGATTTGCATTTCTCGAAATATTCTAAGTAGCTTTGACTTTAATATTGAATATATATATATGTGAATACTCATTAAAAAATTAAAGGAAGTTATATTTTTGCCATGATATAGTGATTTCAGGCTTTTCTCCTCAAACAAGCAGTTTGTATGAAATTACTGAAATGCCATGTAAATGGTGGGAAATGCCATGTAAATGGTGGGAAATCACAAGTTAGTCAGTTGACAAATCAGAAAAAAAAATTTTGTTTTATTTAATATTTCTATTATTTTTACAGATTTAACAAGTTGGCTCTGGATGAAAGTGACGACGTGTCGGTAGAAGAGACGTCCATTTTGAAGCTCATGGCGTCACAGCCAGTCGTCAGTTGTTGCGTTCAGTCTGTTGCTCTGGGAACTTCACATACCGCCATTGTTACAGGTAGGCAGTTACATCTGTTACAGGCAGTCATGTGTGTTACAGGTAGAATCAGTCACATCGAATAAATATAGTGCTTTACATCGTAGCGGGGATATTTCACCCATACACAACGCTGTCACATGGAGATGTTTTCACAATGGTTTTAAATGATCCATACTGGTTCTGACAAGCATGTGAAATACATCACTACTAATGTAAGACACATATCCAAATAATGATAAAAAAGCATAGATTTTGAATTTTCAAGTAATATGTATTTTTTCAGGGACTTTTGCAGAAAAATACTTCTGAATTGTCATTGATCTGTATTTCAGTGGAGGGAGATGTTTTCACGTTCGGCACAAACCAGTTTGGTCAGCTGGGGTATGAATCAGAATCTCAGACTCGACAACCAGGACACGTGAAATTCCAGCGGGACGTGAATATCACGCACATCGCGTGTGGCGACACCTTCACTGTTGCCGTGTCGGGAGGTTAGTGTCGACAAGAGTCACCGTCTCAAGAGTTCTGATTGGTCGATGCATTATTATCCATTTTTAAAACCAGGAATTGTGGCTGTTGTTTGATGGCATACATTGTATGGTGTTAAAGTTCGAGGCTGATGTTTTACAACACAATTGCCGATATTTACGGTTTTATTTATCAAAGTTGTGGCAGCGACCTATGCAGTGTCATGGGGGGGTATATGTGTTTTTATGCATCCTGTGTATGGAGTTAGCCCCCCGGCCACAGCTGATATGCAGTTGTTAATGCCGAAAAAACAACATTACAAGGTTCATGTTTTTAATCCCAGCCCATGTTGCTTTAATTTCTCGGCATTTCCCAGCAAAATGTTCCATGTCTGACTAATGTCTGTCTTGACGTCCTGCACAGACGGCGAGGTGTTTTCATGGGGGAAGTCGCAGCGCGGACGACTCGGACGGGTGGAGGAGGAGAGTAACTTCCCCCGACAAGTTATCTTCCCCAGCGATGACGCCTTCTCTGTCGTCTCTATATCCTGTAGTCACGGAAACACCGTTGTGGCAACCAGACGTAAGCTACCGGTATTATACTACCGGGTAATTCAATAGTCTTGAACAAAATATCAGGTGTTATGTAAAGTTTTACTGATAAGTGTAGGTTTTACTGATAAGTGTAGGTGTTATGTAAAGTTTTACTGATAAGTGTAGGTGAAATTATTTAATGATTTAGATTTATCAATTTTCATTTAGCAATCTTGGGGCCTGCTCCTTTCTAGCTGTACTGTCTGTACTTTCTGTTTGACGCATGCGTGGGTACACTGTGTGGTGTTGATCCTTGGTAAACTGTGCATGCGTCAGACAGAACGTACAGACAGAACAGCTAGAAAGGAGCAGGCCCTTAATGAAAGAGCTTTAAATTTTATTGCGTGATCGGCTGAAAAAGTGTCAGCTTGGTCAACAACAAATATGCATGTAAGTCATTAGGCCGATATATTGCATTCCCCCCAAAAAATGTAAATTAAATTCCAGATCTAACATGTTTTTATGTTTTAATTACCGGTAAGGCAAACATAGACAATTTCTTCATATGCTTTCAATTTCACTTCCATGGAACTTTTCCCTTTCAGCGTACAATAGATCTGGGAGTCCCATAGACTGACACTACGAGGAGTGATGTGAGAGAAAAGAACAGTAAACTTGAGACATCTTCAAACTATGAAACTATGAGCTGCATGTGATCAGGGGACATCCAAATGTTTCCAGAAATGGAACACGGCAATCCAGTGATACAGTACGTCACAGTCCATCCAGACACCACCCCCACCCCACATGACCAAGAGACTGTACGTGACCACCCCCACCCCACATGACCAAGAGACTGTACGTGACCACCCCCACCCCACATGACCAAGAGACTGTACGTGACCACCCCCACCCCACATGACCAAGAGACTGTACGTGACCACCCCCACCCCACATGACCAAGAGACTGTACGTGACC
>JAVCKZ010104151.1:0-10744 GCA_034780755.1 Lepetodrilus elevatus
CCCTTTCCCCCCAGCTCCTCCAAAATAGCCACCCATTCCCCCTCCAATTGCAGCTCTGAGTATATAACTAATCCCTCAGTTAGTACACCATTTCGGCGTCGGTACTATCAGCAAGTGCAAGCAATTGTTCCTCGCCCCAATGACAATCACAGTAGCCGTGCCTATGGGCAGATCGTTGGCCAAAAAAATAAATCCTTTAATTGCTTATCCCTGTTATTCTACCAATGACTTTTTAGCCTTTGATGGAACAATGGAGGAGCTACTCACATGTATGTGGGCTTGGGTTACTGCCGTGTACATTCCCACTGGCTTAAGCCTATATGGCCAGTCGGACATGGACTTCATAAGCTGGAGATATACGTGTGCATGTCCACAGTAAAGGTGAATATTATTAGATATGTCTGATGGTCATGCGAGAGTTAACGTTATATTATTGCAAAATCCGTTGTTTTAGTACCTTTTAAGATGGTGGCATCGATTCATTGACCGTAGACCATTGTCTATGCCAATGTCAAGAACGTTGTGTCCAATGTCAATGGAAATTGGACGGAAATTAATGTGCACTGTAAATACAGGTAATTTAATGTCTACACAAGAATCTATTGGACATCATTGGTTCAACATACGTTATAATTAGCATTACTCGAGAGTCAGAAGGATTCGTATTTAAAAAAAATATTTTAGCAATAATGTAAATGTCCATTATTTGTTTGGCTACTATGAGTCATTGATATTGTGTAACCTTTACCTTGAACCGCTAGAATCATCATATAGAAGTCAGATCTAGGGATTGAAGCGGCCATGTAAGATGTCGTCATTCTCGAAACGCTGGCATTACGACCATTTCCGTAAAACAGTTGACTGAGGTTATGTAGTAAAAATGGTGAGAGTTTCGAGGATGCTACAGTGTATGCTCTTATATAAATGTAAAGGCTCTATTAATCACTATATTATAGGCCTAGTAATATAACATTAATATATCGTACTATATGTTGTTCAGATGTCATTGTAAATGGGCGGCGTCAATTCTCTGGATAATGTAGATCATTATTATAAATATAATGTTATGAACTATTATGATTATAATACCATAGTTCGCTTCGCAGTTTAATCTGCACGTCAGGCCACATCATCCACTGTAAGTTTAAGAAGTCACTCCTCGCAGATTATGCCAACTTAATAGCATTAAGAATTATATAAGTTAATGTGTCGAGAGCCAATAATCTGGCGTATATCCTGACTTGGGATTATCTGTATGACAAGCAAAAGAAGGCATTCCTCTGTTTCTATGTAATACTCTCTATTACGGACATGTTCTGCATAAATTGCATATTTGTTCATATCCAAATTTCACCAGGTAAGAATGATACAGATTGTTCTTGAATTTGAGGAATCATTGAGTAGTCATGTAGGCGGCGATCTTGATCACATATTATAATAAGTGTACGTTATGGTCATACATTATATAGTAAGAGTTAATTAATAACAAGTAATAACGGATGCAGGCACAACACGCCACAATGCCAATAACAAATATAATTTGCGGTGAAACTTTGTATCTATAGGTATAATTATAGCAGTCGTGCTGGATCTTTTATATTTAGGAAATTGTAAAGCTTCTACTTGCCATTGAATCGAACCTACTTGTCAACATGATAATATTGCATAATATGTCTCAGAAGTACAAAGCATGAATGTGGCATTCTCAGCATTGGGTTGTTTCATCGTAATTTTGTTGTTGCGTCTCAATGTCCGGTGATAGTGTAATCTATTATATTATTGTCTCTCCACAGGTGGTTGTGAGTGTCGGCCATGTTGCGGACCTGTACCCCGGGGGCTGCCCCCCATCTGCGGTCCACCTCCCCCAGTAATGGCAATGGACTCCGCCGCCAGGTCGTCAAGATGGTCAAGATCGGTGACCAGACGAACGCCCCGGGCACGGCGACGATCATCTACGACTTAAGACAGAGACAGGTCATCCAAAGGGACGTAACTGCGAACAAACCTCCAGATATCAGACGGATCCCCGCCAATGAGCGCATAGATCGCAATCAAGAGTTCCCACCGTCTTCGAGTTTATTTCCACAGCCTTGCAAGACCTCAACACCATACGCGAAACGACGTGAATGGAGAAAAGCGCCGGAGGGGCAAAATCAGTCTCCCGTCAGAACTAAGCCGTCCTTTCATACCCCGAACCCCCCGCGAATCTCTCAAGGAACGCCGGATACGACCAAGCGACCTCGACCATGTCAAGGACGCGAGCGCCGGTTGTTGAAGACCAAGGCCATCCGGCTACAGAATGACAGCGCTGGACCTCACTGCCAGACTTCCGACTCTTCCAGCCCCTCCGACGAGAAGACTGTCAGCAAGACCTCGGCGGGAGAACCTTGCGAGGTCCGAGGCAATGCCATCAACTCCTCTCCGACTCGGGGCTCGAGGATCATGTCGCCGGGAAAACGATCCGACGTCCACCGCCGGGCTACTATGTTCTCGGCGTCGTTAGAACTCTTCCGCCGACGGCTGAAGATGAACCAGAGCAAGTTCTTCAGCTGTAATAAGGTGAACCCAGAGGAATACGTGATTCGACGAGATGATGACAGGAACGTTAACACGCCCAGTAAGAAGGCGCTTGTGGCACATCTCGTACCTTCTCCTCCGAAGTCGGCGTCATCGCCTAGACGTGTCCTGCAACAGATGAAGCAGGGGGACTCCCCCGAGGACAGTATTGATGCTCGTGGTACGAGGTACTCGTACAGGCTGGCTGATATCTCTCATGTCTCTGACGACGATAAGCAGGTAAATTATCGAACAACGTCGTGAAGATAACAAAGCTGTATTCATACATTATCATTATTATTATTTAATTTTAAATTTTTGTATTTTTAGTACATTCATCTAATTTCTAAAATATACCGATACGGTAATGTTTACGTACAATATAATAATATACGTTTCTATAATATGTCAATGAATATAGTAATTGCTACATATGGTTAACCGTCTTACATCCACGCCCTTATAACGGCCATTATGTCATGAATTTATACCCACCACAATGTCCATACTTTAACAAAGGGGGTCACTCTCACTCCACCCCAGGCAGTCGTATTTCAGGAGGTAAAACAATGATCCTTTACCATTGGCCCAAGACGGTTAATCCGTGCGTGTAGGCTGTGGTTCATTAATAGTTAAGGTCTATACACCTGCCAGGTATGAAGTAAGAGTTAATTAAGTATTGGAGACCACACCTGAAGGCCCAGGTAGGGCACAGGTAGGGCACAGGTAGGGCACAGGTAGGGTCAGCTATGTCCAGCTATCAACAATACAGCTATTGGTGTCAACAAAGTCATCTCTGGTTTTCACATGCACCTGCATTCTCAGAGCCTGTGAGATTATACATTTGTTGAATCTTATGAAATGTATAATATTCGTACCAGTGACATTTGCCATTTATATATCGTATGAAATGTATATTCGTACCAGTGACAGTTGCCATTTATAAATCGTATGGAATGTATATTCGTACCAGTGAAATTTGTCATTTATGAATCGTATGAAATGTATATTCGTACCAGTGACATTTGTCATTCATAAATCGTATGAAATGTATATTCGTACCAGTGAAATTTGCCATTTATGAATCGTATGAAATGTATATTCGTACCAGTGCCATTTTCCATTAATGAATCGTATGAAATTTATATTCGTACCAGTGACATTTGCCATTTATGAATCGTATGAAAATATGTATTCGCCTTAAATATTTCTCAATGGTAAACTAATGAGGCTTTGTCTGGTACAAATGTTACCTTTGTTATTCACAATTTTATTCGCCTTTAAATTATGTTCAATGGTTAAATAATATGTTTTTGTCCGATAGAAATGCGCTTGGAATGTTCATGATACTTCATAAGTGTATTAACAAGTGTCATACCAATCTAGTAGTAATGGATACTATGCTAGAACTATTTTGTAGCTATCGCTGCCATTATACGGGTATTCCAACGTCGGAAATGCCTTGCTTCTGTTGTTAGAAAATATCGCTCACATTTCCAAGCATTTTCACAATTTTATTGTGCACGATCTGTTGACAACTGGTTGACCAGAATCATTCGTAAAATATTTTCAACCCTCTTTACAATTTCATATTGTGCACCATAAGGCGAAGCAGTCGTAAAATATTGTATAAGAACTTACACCAAACGTGAGGCATTATTGCGTCAACGTCATACAAATGTTAATATATTCATGTAACTTGTGCATAGTTTCATAATAAGGAATACATGTTACATCATTAAAGGGATGTTGCAATAGATAACACTCACAGATAATGTTCAAGAAAGGCGAGAAAGTCACGACTCTTTCAAACGTGAACGGTACTGCTGGTTCTGGGACATCCTCTAGAAGTAGGCTCAGTGATTACTCGTATGCCACATCTCAGTGGCGTATGTAAAGGGGCACTGGGCATGGCCTCTTGGGGATGGCTGTATGCCAAATGCTTACTCTCGTTGTCATTAGCAGTTCAATATGTTTAACAATGGGCCCAGCTACATTCAATTAGGACGGAGCTACACGGCATACTATACTTGCAAATATACCATAACGTCGTCATCAAAGTAGGCTAATTTTCTCAAAGTGATATACCGAAATCATCAGGCCCCAATATTTCGAAACATTTCTGACTACGATTTCATGGTCAACTCAACGTTTTGCTCATAAAACCCAATGTAAATTGTCAGCTTGAACATGAAATCGTATTCAATAGTACGTTTCGAAATCTCTGGGCAAGCTGTATAAATAGTAAGCATGATAATTAAGGTTGTAGTTTGTCCAGGATAGTCTACAATGTCACGTGTGTTGACCTCGTCTTGCATTCTGATCGACCGAGAGACATCCTCGGGTATTCATGTCGCGAAGTATTTACAATTGCTCGTCTCGGTGTATTGCAGGTTCCTATTGGTCTAGGCGACATCCGGGGACTTCCTCAAGTGAAGACGTACGTGTTGGAGGACGATACGAAGGAGCAAGTATGTCGACGTAGTTTTAAGGAGCCGGCTCCTCTGACGTCGCACAACGTCGACATACACAACATGTTCATGGACCAACAGCGGCGCTGCCCCCGCATCGACATGAATGGAGTCGCCTATGACGCTCGTGTTTTACGCTGGGTGGAAGAATCCAATGCTCAAAACAGGTTACAAAGGGTGGTGCGGTTCAATGTTTCTTCCAACGCCAACAACGAAAGGATTTCTCTGTCGGACCCCAGCAAGATGATATCGTCTCCAGACAGGTCACGTGATTAGAAACAATGAAAGGAGTTCCATGTTTGACTCCAGCGGAGTGATTTGCGGCTTCGGACAGGTCACGTGATTGACCAAAAAAAAAAGGATGGCGTCCATGTTAAATAATCAAAGTTGCCTGTGATAATGGCGACTATATTCTCAGGTGGGACTTCACGGATTACTTGGAGTGAGAATTATTTGCAAATCGTTAGGGACGGATTTACGTGTGTGATCTATGCAACATATTATGTGATATCTATTCTAGGTGATGGTTATCTATGACTATGTTTATGTCCATGTTCTTATATACAGAACATGTATTCTTGCAACATCATTAGGCCTACTATTTTGCATGTATCATGTAATGTTATTGTATTTGCGGTATTAACATTCATATAATTAAGTATGAAATACATTTTATAATGTGGTTACAATCTCATTCATTTTGAAAATCATGCTCCTTAGATATTTTGAACGGTCGCAAAGGTTTTCGAAATGATCCTTGAAATACCTACAGGAGCAGACGTTTCTACTATAAAATAGTATCTGATTAATTTAACATCATTTAGTTATCAAGCACTTCTTTCAGATGGTCATATTATTGTTCCCTAATATAATGATTCCTCCCATACTATACACAGAAATAATTACTAAAACCAATCACATCGTGCCTTTGTAGTGTCAAATATAATGGATATATTAAGTGGTTAGTGATACCTGTATGATATTTATACAGCGATCAGGGTTGGCGTTGCTGTAGGTATACATGTACATTACAACGCAATCTTATTCTCAAAATCAAAACTACCATCATACTTTTGTGAAATTCTGTATTTTCTCTTAGGTTTCTCTAGGTTATGCACACAGGAGGGCCAATATTGTTTCGTTTCGGCATAACGTTTTCTATTTTATCAAAATTGTTGCGATATTGTATTAACTCATTCGATAATGTCACTACGGTATGTATATTCCTCAGGCGATAGATACAGTAGTTGATTCCCTCGTTTACGGATTTGTCTATGATGATTTTATTGTTCTTGGGCCGACGAAAATATTTTTAAAATATAAAATTTGATAGTTTGGCCAGTCGCTCTGGCTCAATATTACAATACTATTAATTGGAAATAATGAATGTTCGGTTGACAGAAAATGAAAAGAATTGATCAATATAGATGTTCATATATAACCTTAACTTATTCAGATTTGAATGTGCATTTATTTTCAAACAACTACTTGTCAATAACAGTAATTGTTACAAATTATACTTTTATTATATGTATTTACCACTAAGCAATCAAATTAGCTTTGACTTTGTGTCAACCATCGTCTGCCAGTCTTAGTTCATGTTCATTGATGGTTTATAGGACTTGTTTCTTCAACATTTATTATAATAATGTTCTAAAGACCAATTCTGCGGAATATAATAAAAATAAAAATAATTATTTTCCAAAATTGAAAAGAAAATCGGATCGGCGGATCTGTAAATCAGGGAATCAAATAACTATGGCCTAAATTTACACATATTTCACTCCATAATAGATATTTCAATTGTAAAGGCGCTATGGTTTCTCTATCTGCATATTGATTCATGTATGGTGCATATTTGTGATTTCTATCACTACTGAATACATTATATTTGAGTTTCGCTGTGTATTCAGGAACATATTGGTGTAGAAGACGATGGGATCCGAGGTGGAAGTGATTCGATAACGAGTATTAACTTTCGGTATTGCCCCGCATTGTTATAAATGCATTTTCGGTGCTCATTCCGTGGAATTTGAAATGGGTGGCGTTTCGGAGTGCATTCCACATAAATGTATCAATCGCGGATACATTCGGTATTATGGCAGTTAGGTAGGCCCTTTAACTTTCGGTATGCCAGACCATAGCTGATGGTCTTTCGATATGCACAGATACATCGTCTTTTGATATTACTTCAAATTTTGATATGGACCGTATACAATATTATAGATGATTGACGTTCATCCTCTATTCAGTACTGTAGTTATTGACATAGTTTCGGTATGCAATAACATGTGCATTAGAGGATGTAGTTTCGATTTACATTCAGCATAGATGATATACTTTCGATATGCATTTAGCATCTATGATGGTGTTATCGTATACATTCAGCATTGATGATGACGTTTCGATATGCATTCATATTATAGAGGATGAAGTTTGGATATAGATTTGGCATACATAGGATGAAGTTTCGGTATGCATTAAACAGGATGAAGTTTCGGTATGCATTAAACAGGATGAAGTTTCGCTATGCATTAAATAGGATGAAGTTTGGATATAGATTTGGCATACATAGGATGAAGTTTCGGTGTGCAGTAAACATATGATGAAGTTTTGGTATGCATTATAAATTAAACAGGATGAAGTTTCGCTATGCACTCCCATTGTGTACAGAGGATGACAGTTCTATATGGATTTCGGCGTATAGAATAAAGTATCGATGTGCATTCAATCTTCATGTACTTAGATGTGAGTTTTGAAAAGGCATTCTGTATAAATGGCTTAACATATAGAGGATTGAGTTTCGATACGTTGTTATTATACAGAATGTGGTTTCGATATGCATTCATCATCGATGATGACGTTTCGTTATGTGTTCAACATAGAAGATGTATAGTAGTTTCGATATGCATTAACAGAGAGGAAGAATGTTCGATATGAATTCATCATTTCGGTATGCATCCAACATAAATATTTCGATATGCATTAACATCGATGATGAAGTTTCGATATGCATTCAGAATAGATCATAGTGCATTCATGGTAGAGGATGAAGTTTTGATATGCATTCATCATACAGAATGGGGTTTTCGATAGACATTCAGCGTAGCATTCATGGTAGACGATAGTACATTCATGATGGAGGATGAAGATTTGATATGCATTCATCATACAGAATGGGGTTTTCGATGGGCAGTCAACATTGATGATGACATTTCGATAGGCATTCAGCGTAGCATTCATGGTAGACGATAGTGCATTCATGATGGAGGATGAAGTTTCGATATGCATTCATCAATAAGAATGGGGTTTTCGATAGGCATTCAGCATTCAGCATATGATATTTCGGTAGACATTCAACACAGACGATGACGTTTCGCTATGCATTCAACATAAATATTTCGATATGCATAAACATGGTGGAGTTTCGATATGCATTCAGGATAGATCACAGTGCATTCATGATAGAGGATGAAGTTTCGATATGCATTCATCATACAGAATGGGGTTTTCGATGGGCAGTCAACATTGATGATGATATTTCGATAGACATTCAGCGTCGAGGAGGAAGTTTCGTAATGCATTCAACATAACTATTTCGATTTGCATTATCAAATATTATGAAGTTTCGATATGCATTCAATATAGAAGATGACTTTTCTATTATGCATTCAGTATATATACATGATAGTGCATTCATGATAGAGGATGAAGTTTCGATATGCATTCAGCATGGAGGATGAAGTTTCATAATGCATTCACCACAAATATTTCGATATGCATTAACACAGATGATAAAGTTTCGATATGCATTCATCATACAGAATGAGGTTTTCGATGGGCAGTCAACATTGATGCTGTTTGACATTTCGATAGGCATTCAACATAGAGGATGAAGTTTCACTATGCATTCATCATACAGGATGGACTTTCGATATGTATTCAATATACGTATACAGGTATGATGGTGTTTCGATATGCATTCAATAGAACATAATGACTTTCGGTGAACATGCAATAGAGCATAGTATCTTGACTTTCGGGATGCATTCTATGTCAATGGTGGAGCTTTGGTGAGTGCGCAGTCTACAGGTTATGCATTTTCGGCACGTCCATTGATTATACACTTGATACTTTCGGTTTGCATTACCTATAGATGCTGTACTCTTGGCATGTCTACAGTCATCATACAGATGAGGTACTTTCGGTATACTGTGACAGGTTATGCATTTTCGGCACGTCCATTGATTATACACTTGATACTTTCGGTTTGCATTAGCTATACTGCAGTAGATGGTGTACTCTTGGCATGTCTACAGTCATCATACAGATGAGGTACTTTCGGTATACTTTTGATGTTAGTCATCGACTGCTGGTGTGCATTCAGAGGAGAGTTTTGGAATGCAATTAGTATTGATGGACGGTCTATAGGCATTTGCAGATGCGATGACGATAAGGTGGTGTACTTTCGGTATCCATTAAATATAGTATTTATATTCAATAGCCATGGGTGCACTTTCGGTATGCATTTAAGTTGTACAATGCATTATAAATCATTATGTTGACTAATATGCATTTAAACGAGATTGTGAACTTTCGGTTTTGTTCGCAATATACTAGTAGTTAATGGACTCGGTGCTCTTTCGGTATGGTAAGATACGAATATTATTAGCATGGTTTTAAGATAGATCATTAACTGTAAAAACGTGACGATGGACTTTCGAAATAGATTCAGTAAGACTGCTGTTTTCTATAGTTCCCATACCTTCAATATGAACACTGCTCTAATAATATCGTTTTAATTGCATACAATACAGATGGTCTACTTTCGGTATGAACAGAGTTGAGAATTTTCGACAAGCATACAATGTGGATTATTATCCATCACTACACGCATTCAACATGATTAATGGACTTTCGATTTGCCTACAAAATATATAATGTACTTCCGGTATACATGTCTTCTACAAATATATCGTACTTTCGGTATGCATCAAGCACAATGAATCGCATTTCGGTACGTGTTTATTATTAAATGTTAGAAAAGATTACCGGTACAAGTAATAGTCGTATGTTGACAAATAGATGGGGGACGTTAAGCAAAGATTTAGTAATAGATATGCAACTTACATGTATCGATTCATTTGGGCATATCATAGTAGTGCTGTTTACCATACTATTTCATTCGTATTTGATTACTAGTAATAGAATGAACGCCTACCATTCATAAATAAAATAAGTGTACCCTCCTGTGTGAAAAGCCACCATTTCTACATACCAAGAGAATCCTTTGTGATATTATATTGAATGCATGCATAATATACATGTTGTGTTTTCTGTGTGTACAAATAAAGTTTGTTTTCATATGATATAACATGGAAACCATTCATTTGATAATTCATTCGAATGTTCATTTCCTAACTGAATATTCAGCATTTGTAAATATCGTCAATAAATGTGTGCCAATCTACGTGTGTACATATCTTTGTTATCAGCGACGCGCGACACCATGGGCACCACCTCCACTACTACTACTACTACTACTACTACTACTACTACTACTACTACTAATACTAATACTAATATTAATACTAGTAGTAGTAGTATCAGGGGACCCGGCATAAATGTTCGCGAAGTTATATTACCTTTCTGACGCAATATTGATAGAATGCGCTGTCTTTAGAGTGGCAATGCAGTTATCAACCTTGCCCTTGGTC
>JAVCKZ010104162.1:0-10743 GCA_034780755.1 Lepetodrilus elevatus
CTTCACATAGTGGTAGCAAACTATGCATCATATTACTTCACGTGGTAGCAAACTATGCAACATATTACTCTTCACGTAGTAGCAAACTATGCATCATATTACTCTTCACGTGGTAGCAAACTATGCATCATATTACTCTTCACGTGGTAGCAAACTATGCTCCATATTACTCTTCACGTGGCAGCAAACTATGCTCCATATTACTCTTCACGTGGTAGCAAACTATGCATCATATTACTCTTCACGTGGTAGTAAACTATGCACCATATTACTCTTCACGTGATAGCAAACTATGCACCATATTACTCTTCACGTGGTAGCAAACTATGCACCATGTACTCTTCACATAGTAGGTAGCAACTGTGCACCGTATTACTATTCATATAGTAGCAACTATGCACCATATTACTCTTCACATAGTAGGTAGCAACTGTGCACCATATTACTCTTCACATAGTGGTAGCAAACTATGCATCATATTACTTCACGTGGTAGCAAACTATGCAACATATTACTCTTCACGTGGTAGCAAACTATGCTCCATATTACTCTTCACGTGGTAGCAAACTATGCTCCATATTACTCTTCACGTGGTAGCAAACTATGCACCATATTACTCTTCACGTGGTAGTAAACTATGCACCATATTACTCTTCACATAGTAGGTAGCAACTGTGCACCATATTACTCTTCACATAGTAGGTAGCAACTGTGCACAATATTACCCTTCACGTTGTATCTCCATTTTGTTTTTTCTAGAAGCAGTGACCCGGATGTGGCCATTCGTGTCTTCAACACAGAAGAGTTTTCAGATTAACATTTGTCTACTCGCTGAGAGGTAACATGGCATTCACCCCGACTGTAGAGTGCCAAACAGGTTTTGGGCAATGCAATATCGATGTTTGGTATGCCAATAGAATGTAGTTTTTAATTAAATTCCCAAAACAACTCTGCAATCGGTGATTGTCTGCTCTTAAGCTTTACAGTCGAGAGCCCTAATGGCTATTAGCAACCGATAACATAAAGAAACAAGTAGTGTAATTTAAAACTGTTAATGTTGTACATGTTAATATCAGACCTAATATGCATGCATATTTTTTTCCGACAAAGAACATACTCATCATGTCTCACTAGTTAAAATAAAGTTCTTTGATTTACTAGTCATTGAATTCTATCACAAGGTCAATATACGGTCACACAACACACACACACACACACACACACAACTGGAACTACAACTAGATTCCACGGCGGCACGTGCCGATTGTAACTGATTGATATGTTATCTTGATCGATTTGTAATATTTGTAATATTATTATGTTTCATCTCTTGTACCACCTTTGGTTCTGTTTTGAGAAAAAGTGTCTGTCTCTCTGTCTGTCATTAGATTCAATATAACTTCATTTGATAAACATTACCCTATTAATCCATCGTGCTTGTGGAATACTATTAATACATTTATCTGTATGTAAATCTTTTTACACGCGTATGAATTTCTGGACTTCAAAAACCGTCGTTCATAGATTATATAATATTATGCATAATAACTTGTGATCATTCATAATGTTTTCTTTTAGTTTGGCAACCTTGCATACATACTATGATATAAATATAACATACACGATACTTGCGATTACAGATTAACTTTCTCTCGTTAAAATAATTTTGCACATCTAAGTCACTAGATCACCCTCGTGATGACGTACAACATTAATTTCATTTGGGAAACATATCTGTAATCCCTTGTAACTCGTGAGTCATTGTCTACATGACAATTCTTATATTAATTAACTTATCATATATTGACAGAAAGACAGCAATTGTACTTGCGACTCACCTGTGATGCACTAAAGTTGACTAAAGTTGAACGTTGTATTTATAGCTGAGTCGAGTCAACGACAATGGTCAATTATTTTTATCCCCGCTAAATTACAATAATTGCAAATCTAAATCATAAACATAAAATAATCCCCCGAGATTCCACACAACGGGAGTTGTATGATTTATTACATTTAGTTTAAATTTTCTATTTTCTCATTTGAATTCCAATACAATTTAACATTAATAACATCGCGTAACGCGTCGGGTCTCTTCTTTATAAATGCATCGTGCATGTATAATCTATGACAGCATGTGCATAATCAGCACGCATAGATTAACATACAACAAAATGGATAACAATTGTTGTCGTTAGATGGCTGATTATTGCCACATCCGCGTAAAGCTGAGGGAATTAGAATTCTGGAGAGCATTAAAGTATTGACTGATATTAGAGTGCGCTGTGTTTTTTGTTACAATGCGTCAATGTGAGCCTATGATGTTTAAATTATTGAAATATTCTAATCTTGTTCAATTGCAGTGTAGTTTATCAAAATTGTTGGCGGGTGCATTGAAATGTCCCTGCACAATAAAATCAATACTACCCACTTTAGTTTTACACCTTCTCTTTAAGGCAGTCTGTGTGTGACTAGTGGCGACGTCCACGGCCGAGGGAATACTGGCATTTCCAGCCTATTGAAAGGGGAATGGGAGGGGGGGGGGGCGTTATTCAATTAGAAACGGGATTGAACATCGAGCTTTATTACTTTGGCATTTCCGCTCTGTTCTCGGTTCTAGTACTGAGCTGATGAGCTAACTAACCTACCGCCACCATCACGATATACTCATTCCCAACTGCTCAGCGATTCGTATATATGTCCGTGAGTTCTTTCGAGTATTACCGTCATTGTTCATGAGATTTGAAGGTTTACGTGAATACCTATGTAAATATCAACATCCGGTGAGACCTCAACAGGTCAATCACACGCAGAAATCTGCTAGATAATCGGCTTCTTAGAATATGCAATTTGCTGTGTTTTAATTATTCAGTTGTTCAAGCAAAATACAGATGTCAGTACTCCGAAGAGACAACGTTATTATCTGTCTGTGGTTATAAAACATAGCGACTGACCCGACACATTGTGAGGTCATTCGAGGAACATTCGGCTTGGTTGACAGCGTGAGGAGATTCTTCAAGAGTGAGCAGCATTAGCAAAGACGAAACCGCTACTACTTCCAACTAGCCAAAACACAATGTTAAATACATAATGTGTGTGTGTGTGTGTGTGTGTGTGTGTGTGTGTGTGTGTGTGTGTGTGTGTTTGAGTACGCATGTGTGTGCGTGCGTGCATGTGTGTGTGTACGTGTGTGTATGTGTAGAATAATTATTAAATATCACAAATTAAAATTCAATTATTATTAGTATTATTATTATTATTAATAATAATAATAATAATAATAATAATAATAATAATAATAATATATAATAATAATAATAATTAATAATAATTAATTAAAAATAATAATAATAATAATAATAATAATAATAATAATAATAATAATAATAATATATTTATACAGCGCTACACTAATCCATGTATGAACATGCTCTAAGCGCATAGTAAGGAGAGGAAATTAGGATGTGGGTACAGCTATTAATACTGTCGGAAAAGAAGGTTTGACGAAATAGAAAGGTTTTGAGTTTTGGCTTTGAAGACTTGTAGGGATTCAGAGAGTTTAATGTCGGGTGGGAGGTGGTTCCACTCTTGTGCAGCTGTAAAGGCAAACGACCTTTCGCCATATCTTACAGTACACACTTTTTGGAATGACAAGGAGATTATGGTGTTGCAATCTCAGTGAGCTTGGTAGAATGTAGACATGGAGTAATTCACGCAGATATTTTGGTGCTGATCTACATAGGCACTGACACGCCAGGCACACTATGTTAAATGTGATGGGAAGCCGGTGCAAGTTTTGAATAATTGGTGAAATGTGGTCTTTCTTGTTTGAAAGGGTCACAAATCGTGTTGCGATTATTTTGGAGGCGCTGTAGTTTATTAGTTAGATATTTTGCTGACCCTGAGAGTAGAATATTGCAAGAGTCTGCTCTCGTTATGATCAAAGACAGCACACGTGTTATAGTCGACTTTGTGCTGAGCTGTCTTCTGGTGGTACTGATGCTGCGAAAGATGAGGAAGCAAACTTTGGCAAAATATGTCCAGTTCATTATCAAGGATAACATCTAGATTGTTTGCCGAGTTGGATAGAGGGATGGCTGTTGATGGATTGAAGCGAATTTTTTTCCACGCTTCGTTCTTGGTCAGATTAACAGAGCTTCTGTTTTTTCATCATTTAGTTTATATTAAGTTTGTTGGCAGTATTTAGCCCAGTGTTTGATGACATAACAATGTGAGATCTGGGTTTGAGCAGTACTAGCTGCTGTCGGTGGCCTACTTCGGGCGGTTACACTAGTTTAGGCCGGAAGTGTCATTGCGCATGTCTAGTTGTTGCTACCCAAGCATTTCGTGCACCGTGCGCACGTTCGTGACGTCACTCTAGCCTTGCTTTCCCGACTTCGCGCGAACTCTAGCATTACTCTAGCGCCTCTAGAAACCGCCCGAAGTAGGCCGGTGTTAGCAATAGTTCATCCAATATGTCTTCGTGAAATTTGGTTGCCGTGGATATCAAAGCAAAACTATTATATAAATACAATACATGGGTGTCGATGAATGGAATGGAGTTCCATTCCGAGGTGATTTTGTTATATGTGCGATTAACGAATCTCTTTTATTTCTCAGAAGAACATAGCATTTCAATTTGTATCTTCAGCCATCTACCCAAATGAGGACGTATATTTGTTAAATCAAGGCTCATTTCCTTTAAAGCCCGAGATGAAAGCTGACTGGCGTGTGCCAGGGTTGTAAAGGAGACTTAGTGTCAGGGTTATGTCTTCACTGCTTTTACGCAACTATTAACACTACTATGTGGTATCGAGCTTATTCGTACCTTGGCTGATTCGGACCGTGGCTCATTCGGATCTGTTTATAGGCTGATTCGGACCCGTTTCTAGGCTGATTCGGACCCGTTTTCAGGCTGATTTGGACTTATTTCCAGGCTGATTCGGACCTGTTTCCAGGCTGATTCGTACCTGTTTCCAGGCTGATTCGGACCTGTTTCTATTCTGATTCGGACCTACTTCGGACCTATTTCTAAGACTGATTTCTGGGCTGATTCGGACCTATTTACAGGCTGATTCGGACCTCTTTACAGGACTCTTTACAATACTTAAATGGTCCGAATCAGTTTATAAATCAGTCTTGGAAATAGGTCCGAAGTAGGTTCAAATCATCCTGGAAATAGGTCAGAATCAGCCTATAAATAGGTCCGATTCAGCCTTGGAAACAGGTCCGAATCGGCCTAGAGAGAGGTCCGAATCAGCTTTGACTATAGGTCCGAATCAGCTTTCGACTGAGTTCCAAATCGGCCTGGAAATAGGTCCGATAGCTTTGTTGAGGTCCGAATCAGCCAGGTCCGAATAACCCAATGTCCGAATCAGCCGACATTCTACTATGTGACCTATATACATCAAGCCTAACTGAGGTTATATATTTACAAAGGTATCAAACATTATCTGTACAAGTCTTCACTTTCCATTCGTAATCAATACATACTAAATGTTGATAGGGGTTGAAGTTTATTGCTCGTGGTTCCCCAGGAGTCATGCACTATTCAACACCTTCATTCAACGTTATTGTCTCACTGCTATGTTATACAGTCTTTGATGTACTCCGCATAATCATTTAAGGGCCAGTAGGCTACTGCTGTAAATGTAGCTTTATATTTAACAGCAAATATTGGCCTCATTCGGGCGGTTTCTAGAGGATCTAGAGCAATGCTAGAGTCCGCGCGAAGTCGCGAAAGCAAGGTTAGAGTGACGTCACGAACGTACTATAGGACTGTCCACAAAGCACTAAAGATTGTCTAGCAACAACTAAACATGCGCAATGACACTTCCGGGATAAACTAGCGTAACCGCCCGAAGTAGGCCATTGTCCGTACAGGTTCCGGGTATTGTTCAAGATCTCGCAGACCCATTGGAAGAATAATGTCACTCCCCAGGCAGAGTTCAGAGACTTGGATTGTAAGCTTTTCTACACAATATCTGCTGGTCTTCATTTGTGTTGTTAAGTATATTTGTTCATCATGACTTCAGCTAATGCGTGTTTTATAATAATGTCTGAGTTGCTGCACCGGAAATAGCATTCTCTATAATGAAGGTTCATGCATTGCCATTGGTTTGTGCAATGATGAGTTATTTTAAAACATGATTAGCATCATTCTGTAAATCGTATGACAGCCATACTTCAGAGGACATCTGACATAGCTTAACCAAGGCTTCTAGAAGAGGTGAAGGCTTCTGGAAGAGGTGAAGGCTTCTGGAAGAGGTGAAGGCTTCTAGAAGAGGTGAAGGCTTCTAGAAGAGGTGAAGGCTTCTGGAAGAGGTGAAGGCTTCTGGAAGAGGTGAAGGCTTCTGGAAGAGGTGAAGGCTTCTGGAAGAGGTGAAGGCTTCTAGAAGAGGTGAAGGCTTCTGGAACAGGTGACTTTTCATACATGACTGAAGGCAATGGTGTGTGAGCCTTCCTGCGACATGTATTATAGCTGGTGTGGTGACGAGATGCTTTGCTAGGCTCGTGGTTCCATGGAGACCTTATCCGTGCAGCCTGTCCAAATAAACCGCCTCACTGGCTAAGGTTAGTATCCGATAGATACCCTTTGAAAAGCTGACCAAATCGCTGATAATAAGCCAAATGCCACTAATTTAAACAAACAGCCTAAAACTGCAACACTTGAAGACAGAGTAAATCCCCGACATCATTACAAGGATTCGACTATTTGGAGAGGGATTGTGTAGTCTTTATCAACACTCGACCAGCAGACGATACTGTGTAGAGTAAATTACTATCATTATTTCTAGTATTATGGAACCTAGACCTTCCCACAGACACAAGACAGGCTCATATCCGCTTCATTCATTGGACATCACTTCAAAGAAACCGATGGTAATTGGAATACGAAACTAGGAACTCGACCTCGGGCAATATTTGTGCCATAGCCGCATTCAAAATGGCGACCGGAAGTGAAGGGAGCAGAAAAGCCGAAGGGGAATGATAGTCCTCGTCTGTTTCCGGCATGATGATGTGATTATGGAGGAATGGTGATGAATATGGAACGAAGCAATTATATGTAATTTACAATATTTCTCACAAATACATTAATTTTGGTTCTCATGATAAATATTATAAATGTCACATTAATAAGTTCAATGCATCTATAAGCCAAACCAATAGTTTCGCCAAATACACATAGTAGTATGTAATATTAAGCTTGGCATATTATCGTTGCAAGTAATACTTGAACACGTAAACCCCCTGGTTATGATAACTTAAACTCCGTGTGTGGCAATTTAGTGTATCTGACAATATTACAGTTTTAATAATGAAAATGGTATATCCAGCAAAGACATACATGTATTAAATTATTTGGATTTATTAATATCTCGCTTTAAAATGTGGACTTGGATAAATAGCTTTGGCAAACATCCATGCATAATCATCAAAAGATGCATACAAGATGTAACACTATATAATATATAATAGTGTCACTATGAGAGATAATTTGACATTCATACTGTCACAATTCATTATTTGTACGACGCAGTATTTGGCTTCTACGTCGAGAACGAAAACACCCAGTGCGGAATAGTAATTCCTCAAGAAAACACTCTCCTTCAATTATGAAATCCCCGTTGCATCACGCAAGGCTTATAGTGCCCGAATCCGGTTTTAGTAGGGTCATTTCCGGCGTGTGAAAAGTTCACGAACAGGGATGAGGCCTGTAGTGGATATTTGAGACACTTCTAGAGACATGACTGCGCTCCAGCTTCAAATGTAAGATTAGTGTTCAACACTACCTTATTGGATCACAGATAGATAATTGTATAACACGCAAAATTGGCAACGTCATTTAGTGTAGTGTTGGAAGTGTTGTAATCATAAATATTAATTACACATTTAGAAGTTAAGAGAATTGATGTGTACATACATATATAAGTAAACACAGACACACATAGATACAAGCACAATAGCACATGCATATTACATACACTGACACACACACATTGACATAGACCACAAGGACACGCGCACACGCACATGCACACACACGCGCGCGCGCACGCACACACATGCATACATACATACACGCACGCACACACACACGCACACGTGTGCACGCACATACACATATACACACATACACAACATACACATACACACAAACACACATATACACACACGCGCGCGCATACACACACATACATACATACATACATACACGCACACACACACACACACACACACATACATACATACATACACGCACACACACACACACACACACACACACACACACACACACACACACACACAAGTACGCGGTAATATATGTAACATAACAGTAGATCATTGCTCATGACCAGTGTGAATGAATATAGGTCTCGATGGTTATGTTTATGTCTGCCTACATGGCTGGTTACTACAAGCCGCTAAGTTGGATATAAATACATCCATAGATCGCATTGAGCAATTGCCTTGCCAAATTAAAATGATTATTAATACGTCTACGGCCATTCATGTTCAGCGTACCATAATACCGTTTAAGAGAATACCTTGTATCGGATAAAGATCTATGTCGATTAATAATCACGGACTTTCGCTGAGTGCGTTTGTTTTGCCACCTTCATAAAGATCACGTACGATCGACACGGCGATGTAGAAGGTCCTAGATACGGGTATTTCCAATACAGGTCCCCTGCGCGTCAGAAGCTTCTGGAGATTTCCTGCATAGGACACCCAGCACGAAATATATTCACGAAATATGATAACATCTCGTCAAGATAACATAACTGTCTCGTTGATAACTACAAAGGCGCTGTCACCTATCCTAATGGATACGAACTCTTCTTGAAACGATGCCCAGCTCACTAATGCAACAAATTATGCTATACCACTCTCTTTGTGCTGTTACAATTAGAAAGGTATTCAATAACGACGCAGTCAATATTGACTGTAAATAATGGTGGCGTTTAATATGGTCAGTTGGTGGGTGTAACGACTATTATTGGACTTGTCACGGTTAAGGTAAGTTGAGTTAAAATCATAGTAAAAGAAAATTGTTATAAAACTGTTATTATATAAATGTATATCATATAGTTTATATTTTAATATTTTATAATTGTTAGAGGTTTCTTACGAAAGTCCAGTTTGCAAATGGTTTGTATTTGTCACCTTGTTTGTGTAATTGGAAAATAATGAAATGAAAACCTAGCAGAAGGGTTGACGTAAGTCGGTTTCCAGTAGATGAAACTAACGGACAATCCACGTGGTAACTTAGGTTAGGTTTTCTCATTACAAAAACCTTAAGGTCCTTTCACACCAGAGGCGAATTCCCCGACGACAAACTAGGCGATTTACGTTTGGGATAGAAAATTGTCATGTATCTTCATGCTTGGACACCAATAGCGAAATTCACAACGATAAATTTCGATATTTATCTGTTGTTATCGCCGTTGATTGTCGCGGCATTGTCCGTTGTTTTCTGTGAATTTATTTACGGATATCATCATGGTGTATGTAGAGCTTTGAATTGTAATTTGACTTAAATACATAAAATATGCCGATAGCAAAGAAGGACATACAAGTTGAGCACATTTATATGTGCAGTTTCTTTGTTTATTCTGCGAATTGGGGACACCATCAATTATGTTATGTAACAGTATTACCCACAGCACTGATGGGTTTAATGAAGATATATTCCCACACGTAAATATTACCCCCATCCAGGGAATACAACATTATATTACATCGTGTTCTATATTCATATCAAGCTTACGGTCCGTATAAAATCGTTTCATTTGCTTACTATCCCTAATGCTTGCGTAAATACAGACGATTTCCCTAGGGACTAATAACTAATAGTAACACAACATACCATTGTATAACGGCCCCCATTCCTGTTTCCATTAACTACACACACTCGTCCTCTGATAGCTGGGATAGCAGTAAATGTATAGAATTCCTAAAACATATAGATGTACAGTAGAACCCCTTTAATTCAAAGTGCTGGGGACCATGATGATATTTCGAATTATCAGAGTTTCGAATTAAGAGATTCACCTACACCGCTCGGTAACAGATGAAAATTAGCAGGCAATGAAGCCGATTAGCAGCTCGTGTAGATCTTCTTCAAGTAGACCTGGAAGCTGCAATTCAAAGATCTAATGGGAATATAAATGGACTCAATCAGTGTCAATTGACGTACCTAAGTTGTTTTAGTAATTTCGTCACTCTCAAAAGTCACTCGTGCATGCCCGTCAGGTGAGGATGGTGGAGTCAACAATTAACGTTTTTAATTAAGGTGACACACTGTTCATGATAAAATAAGAAGGATGCGACCGGGACTATGAGACAGTTTCGAATTAAGCAAGATTTTGAATTAGCGGGGAGCGAATTAGCGGGGTTCCACTGTAGATGTTAATATAGTAAATGCCATCTTTAAAAATGGCCTCCAAAAAGGTGTTTAGCTAGGCATCTGAAATGTCCATCACCTGATTTCATACTCACTATAGGCATCAGTTTATCTAAAAATCATAGTGGCATTTAGTCCCTTTTTTGATAGTCATTTTTCATCTGGCTCATGGACTAATCATAACTGGCTGTATCACTGTCTTGTAGCCTGTACGGTCGTAAAAGTAGGGTCTCCCGTACAACTATGGTCATATCAAAATGACGGACCGTGAGTCGGAGCAATTGGGAGGTCGCGAAGAATGGTAAGCATATGCAGTTATCATACTTCCTATGCACAGA
>JAVCKZ010104173.1:0-10743 GCA_034780755.1 Lepetodrilus elevatus
GGACCAGTCTGCCGAAATCAGCTGTGCTGGAAGGCGACTGTCAAAGCATTTAAACACACACACACACACACACACCAGTATATGTACCATCATGGATACCATTCTGTTTACCATCGTGGATACCAATATACGTACCATTATGGATACCAAAACATGTACCATCATGGATACCAATATATGTACCATCATGGATACCAATATATGTACCTTCATGGATACCATTATATGTACCATCATGGATACCATTATTATACCATCATGTATACCATTCTATTTACCATCGTGGATACCAATATACGTACCATCATGGATACCAACATATGTAACATTATGGATACCAATATATGTACCATCATGGATAACAATACATGTACCATCATGGATACCATTATATGCACCTTCATGGATACCAATATATGTACCATCATGGCTACCATTCTACATGACATGGTACTTCCATGGATGCAAATATGGTTACCATCATTATTACAATCAGTATGTACCATCACGGATTCCAATACATGTACTAGAGAACATCTGTACTAATATTAATGTCCGAATAGCAATACTGACACAGATGCCGACATGCATGTACATCTAGCATACCATCATTGATGCCCACTTGCATGTATAGTATGTTCCACAACTATCTAGCATACAATCATTGATGCACACTTGCATGTACAGTATGTGTAGTAACGGGAGGCAAGCATGTGTGTCGAAATGGAGGTCAACATGTGTACCAAACTCTTGAAGATGTTAAGCAAAACAGTACTGTATTATCTGTATTAGTCCACGTGAACTACTAGTAACTCCTATATAGTAAACGGATTAGCGTAGCTCGGAGTTTCTACCCTTCCCTGGGGGAGATGTATAAGGGGTAGAACGTACGTACTCTATCCCTTAAATCAACTTCTAAAAACAGCCTACGCGCTGCTGTGGAATATGGGTTTACTATCTAAACAGTATTCGGATAACGCTTATTATTAATCTTAAATTTTGTATATGTGAATATTTAGTTTGATTATCTCATCGGACAAAAGTTGATTTTTCTTTGTATCAACATAATATCAATGGATCAATATTGCTCCTACTCTAGAAATGTGTGAAGCGTGAACAGACTAATTGAGACTTCTCCACTGGTGGGTCTGCATGTTGTACACAACGCCGAGACAAAGGCTAATTACATCAGCTCATCACTCTCAATAGTGAAATCACTAATCACGGAGACGTGTGTCATCTCCATATAGTCCCGCCCCCTCGATCTAATTGGTCAGCTGTAATTGATATTGACAGGTCTCCACTGTGTTTCATATACACTTTGCCTGCCTCTTGGGGGGCTGCATTTCTTGAAAGCTTGTGGCGCTATAGTTGCCCCGCTCTGTGACTGGGGAGTTCGTAGTATACGCTATATAAAGCAGAGAACAGGCTGTTTTAAACCGACCAGTCACCAATGAAACATAGTCACTTCCATACACTTCCCAGCGGAACATTACCACTCAGTGTTATTTCATCGTGGATTAACGTCAGGATTTGTGTGTAGATTCCTCACTATGGGCCATATATCACAATGGATGTTGTTTGTTCACACGGTGATTAGTGTTTATTTTGATATTGACTCGATCCGCGGTTCGAGCTTTGTGCGAGCCCAGTCTCAGATCGAACATAGGACTTCTAATGATTTATACATGGATCCGTGCAAAGCAGGTAAGTGTCAGACCACAGAGCGTCCCTCTGTCAGCTGTCGAGCGCATCTGCATTACATTCTCTCGTCATTAGCAGTATCCGATAACAAGAACTATACGCTGAAGCTGTATAGTGGGAGGGGGTGTCTGTCTTTTATAATGTGCAGATTGTCCTTTTTTTCTTCTTCTTCATACATTGTGTATTTTGTCTATACTACATTCTTGGTGGGACTATTGAAACCAATATTAAAATAATTTTAAAAAACATTAACAACAATACGAATCAGTCATTGTACCGTTAAAGGGTATAATTGCATGTATGTATTCATTCAAGTGGAAGTAGGACGGTTTGATGTATTGAAGTAGGATTACATAGCATATGTCCTGAAAGGAGTATGACTGGGAATGGAAGTATATGCCGGAAGTACTTCTACTTCTATACTGGAAGTAGGGTGATATCACTTGAAAGATGAACCATCTTACATGGAAGAAGGATGGTATGGGAATGAAAGTATAGAACAACATAATATTGTATACAGTGTAGTACCAAATATGGATGATATGACGTAGAGTTAGGGTGACATGATCGGGTGATATGACATAAGTAGAAAGATATGACATGTGGATTCTCCGATATGGAAGTAGAATTGTAAGATATGAGAATAGAATAATGTGGCATGGAAATGGAGTGGTATAACATTGAAGTAGGGTGATATGGCGATATTGCATTGAAGGATTGTGATAGCATATACTTGTATATGGAAAGATCACATGCATGTATGCGTAGAGAGATAACACACGTATAGTTAGGGTAATGCGACATGGCAACACTGTTGGATGTATGGTCGTGCGACATGACGACATTCTTGGTTGTATGATCCTGTGACATGACAATATTGTTGTTTAACTTGACTGTATGGTCGTGCGACATTGTTGTTTATAACTTGGTTGTATGATCGTGTGACATGACAACACTATTGTTTAACTTGGTTGTATGATCGTGTGACATGACAATATTGGCGTTTAACTTGACTGTATGGTCGTATGACATGACATTAACTAATGTTTCATGGTCATAGGTTAAGTCTTTTGTCTGCCCCTTTATGAACGTGTTATTAATAGTCCACTTGTAGTATTAATTATGGTGGCACTAACATGCCAACGACATGCATGGAAACTGGAAGGATCAATATACATGTACAAGTTTGGCAGAGGCTGTGCTCAATACCACCAGTAGAGTGTACAGGTACGCGGTCTCCAACAGCCACACAGATTCTTACAACGTCTTTGTGAAGGTATTGACGGCCAGTTCTGAATATGATAGAATGGTAGTATACGGAGTGTAATAAGGGTGGTAGACTGTGGCGAGTGCTGTGCATGGCATAGTGAATGGAGAGTATTGAGAATACATGTTGTAGAGTATTGAGAATAGTAGAGTTGGTGGCGTAGGGCCTATTGAAATGTGTAGAATGGCACAGTGCATACGGTAGCGAGTATGCTAGTGCGGATGGCGAGTACTGACTATATTGGTGGGAAGTAGGCCTATTGGTGGAACGACACAGTAGGTGGCGAGCATTGGGAATGACTGAGTTAGTGGCGAGTACATTGAGTGTCAGTGGAATATCAGAGTTGGTGGCGGGTATTGAATTCTGGCTAGAGTAAGATGATGCCCATGTACGGACTTCGGAGTGGATATTATGCAATCTAACGTACAGTTTCGTCACAAGCTAATTGAGTCATGACAATAAAGTAAACATGTAGGTACAACGTCGTGGCTGGGCAGTTGTCAACAAATATATAGTTAGTATTGTAAACATGTAATAGCAGGATACTATCATGGTTTGGAATTATGAAAGAAATTAAACGTATTTTTCATAGGAAGTCTTTAAGTATCATTATTTGGTGTTAAGGAAGACATGGACAGTATTTCTCATAGGATGTTTTAAAGTATCATCTAATAAACTGTGATGTATGCGTTTAGACTCATAGACATAGTGTACGTGTTCCAGTGGTTCTGCGATCAGTTATTACTTGTTATTCATCACAGCTGTGTGTGCATAGCCATAGGTGCAAGTGTTCTTCAGAGAGAAGACCGACAAGAGCTCAGTAGGCAGCGTGACCATGTACGTTGTAAGTGGAGGGGACAGTTGCAGCACTGGTATCGTAGAGAATGTAACAACTGCATGTGGGCTGGCTTGTAATATTTATCATATTGACATCATGCTGACTTGGTAATTACAAGACATAGGTTTTTTTCTGGTTTAGACGACGATGATTGATGTATAGACGTCACTCTCTACTTTGTGTAAAGCAGAACTAACCAGGGTATAGCTCACTTGTTGGAGAGTAGACACCTGCAGCTGAGCTAAGTGTATACAGATATACTGGCACTAGTATGTTTTCAGTGGTTTCTTCAATTCGGCATCGCTTATTTCAGCCTCAATAATACATGTTTTTTAGAAAGTCGCCAAGGTTACTAAGGGTATAGGGATTGATATAATGTTCTGGCTTTTTTTCCTTTTCTTTCTGCAATGTAGGATGCAACTCGTGAATTCTCAATCAGCTGTGTTCTGTCGTTTATACGCCAAATATAATGGTATAGATATTGATACAGTGTATATGTTTTCTTTAAAATGGTATTTTCTTCATAAGTCAAGCGAGTTTCCTGTGAGTATACGCCCAAAATAGGCAAATAGTACACAAACGTATTTTATGTGTTTTATTAAATATTGCATACCGGTAGTTCAATTCGTCCCTATCCAGGCGGGATATCTGTAGAGGATATTGACACAGTATCTGTTGCAAAGTTCGTTAGAGTGGTGTGCATATATGCTATCATTAGTTAACTGTGTAAGTTTGGTGCGTGTGTGTATGCAAACTGTTGCAGTATTTCCTCAGACCGGAAACAGCCACTATGTCGTTGAAATACCGTGGACTGCTTCGTCTAAAACCACATCCACTATCGTTAGTTTTCGTTTTGTTACATAATACGAATGACATTGGAAGTATAATTAGTCCAAGAGAGTACCAAATGTGTTACATGATAGTGTAGAACGATGACATAGTATCTTTGAGAACTGCTAACCCAGGTGTTAAGTTACAACACTGACCTGTCAGTATCTGTGTCTTTTGCTTTGTTAAGACCTTGTCATCAACGCATAACAGTGATATGTAGTATAGAAGATGTAGGCCCTAGCAAACAAATGGCGAGGGAAAAAATAGACGTCCTTATATCATATATTATTGGACTATTGCATAGTTTGCTAACAGATTTGCGACATTATTACTAAAAACAATAAGAACAATAAGAATGTTGATAAGGATAAGGATATAATGCACTCAACGCCTAATAACTATCGGAAGATGTTCAGTGGCGCTTGGAGTAAATGAAACAGACTAAGATAGAGTAGCAGCTTGAAAAGTCTGGATGTTTCAGGTGTATTTTGAGTGGAGATTTGAAGAAGGAATTAGTTGCTTTAAGCACCGAGGGCTACAGTAAGACTGTTTCACAGAGGTTGGGATTACGTTGTCAGTTCTGAAAGATGTTCACGAAAATAGTTTCGAACGTTTTCAAGAGACGCTCGTCTTGGCGGTTATGTGTAGAGGCAAATATAGACAACTTAATTTCGTACTCCATAATCACTCACTAATTTTGTTCGTGAGATTCCATGGTAAAATAGAATACATGTACTATCAGTGCCTCCAGTAATGTTGAGTAAATATATGCAACATCGTGAAGATAATACATATGGCATCATTGAGTGTGTTGATTATCCATGTAGCATTAATAGATGGTAGGATAGAGCGTGCGACATTTCACCCTATTGTACTTACTCAATGCCGAATTATATGTATAATTAATATGGAATTACAGTAGGATCAAGAACTATGACAAATCCATATAGCGGTATCCGGTATCTTGACTGTGCGGTACTGGTGGTTGTCAAAAGTCATACCGACAACAAGATAAGGATGAACTATGCATGTCCTGTAATCACGCGAAGAGAGTCACTAGTCCGACTATTTAATCTATAAGCCACTGGGCGTAATCAATATGGAATGATCCATACCCGAATCGCCATTATCTAATGAGCCCTACAGACATAATTAATGCAAGTAACCTATATTAGACCGAGGGGCCCTTCACGGGTGCTGTATTGGCGGGCCATTAGTCTGGTGAGATGGTATCTTCTCGGTCCCCAGGGGTGTCATTATTAGAGTAGTTAATCAGATACGCCGCAGTATAGCCATCAGAGTTGCATAAGCTCGCCCCTGGAGATTCTCCTATCAACAATGCCTGGTTTGGCGGACGATTAGCTTCCCATCTCTGTTGTCTGGTCGTGTGGTTAACGTGTTTGCTGTTCTTGCATATGATTGGGTTCGATTCTCAACAAGGTTTCGCGAGCCGTATTGTAAACTAGATTTCCGCTGTAGAAGTTAAACGTTCCGAGTCGCTGTGCGGTGCGCCTGTCTGGATATTTACTGATTACCGTAGCTGAGTCGATGACGTTATCAGTGCCAGGTGGTTTGTTGTTATTTGACACAGTGACACTCGCTTATCCACCCGCAGTCAAGTTGATTCGCTCAATGACTCATCACCATAACTCTGAAATGCTGGATTATCCTATTAGCCGCTATATGTGCGTTTTGGGTTATCTTCATGTATGTAGCGGTTCCGCCCATTCTGGTTGCACTCCGAGTCAGGAGTACAGAGTATAATGGCTGCTAGGGTATTCACCTGTATCACGTGTTCAATACCGTCCACCCAATGGCTGTATGTTGTTTAATAATGTCACACATATGTCAAATATTGACGATGTCGATATAGTTTAGGCGCATTAATGCTTTGTATAGATGTAAAATCTAAAGGAATATGTATGTGTAATATAGTTTAATAATATCAATGTTTTTTACTGAATTATTATTTTTAATATTTTTGTTCAGCGTCATTGAGTAGCTATTATTATTATTATTGACACTAATAATAATAGTAGTAATAATAGTAGTAATAATAGTAGTAGTAGTAGTAGTAGTAGTAGTAGTAGTAGTAGTAGTAGTAGTAGTAGTAGTGGTAGTGGTAGTGGTAGTGGTAGTGGTAGTGGTAGTGGTAGTGGTAGTAGTAGTAGTACCCGGTCTGTAGCATTCTAGGTATTTTCAGATGAATTATGTTCGTTCACAGGAGTTGGCTTCAGTATGATCATCTTCACGACTCTTCTGACGGTGAACCAATACTTTGACAGACGTCGAGGCCTAGCCTATGGTTTGGCATCTCTAGGGGGAGGGTTGGGTTCTTTGGCTCTTCCGCCACTTCTGTCAGTACTGATAGCCGAGTACTCGTGGAGAGGGGCGGTGCTAATCGCTGGAGGTCTGGTCCTCAACTTTGCCGTGTTTGGAATTCTCTTCAGACCGTTCCAAACGGAAGATGTCAACTCAGTCGATAAAGGCAGGTACGATTTATTAGTATGTTCTATATCCATCAATTGATGTATCTATATATCCAGAATTGCATTAATCATCCACTCATTCAATCAGCCAATTAATCATCGTTTTATTCAAAAACAAAACAAAACAACAAAAAAAATTAAAAAAATTAAAAAAAAAGTTTTATTCAACATCCTTCCTTTCGTCATTCAACCATCGATACATCATACCTAACCACAGAATGTAATGCCACATTTTCCTGGCAAGAAAACTTATAATACATGTATTTTTTAATAATCTTTTCAGACTGATATTTTTTACCAAGTTACTAATTTGCCCATTGTGTATCTTTTTCCAGATAAAGTGACTTTCAAAATCCGAATTCTGGGTTTGCTACATGTACTCACAAATCCTGCTTACCGGATAACAGTTCTGGCGACTTTATTCGGTGACTTTGTCATATTCGTGCCGTTTAGCCATCTACCAGATCTCGCCAATAACATGGATATACTCTCCACAGACACCGTCTTTCTGATCTCCGGCATCGGCGGAGGGAGTATAGTAGGGCGCGTGTTCTTTGGCTGGCTAGCAGATTTAGACTTCGTGAACAGGCGAGTACTGTTTGGCATGTCAGCCATATTGTGTGGGGTATCAACGATGTGTTGTCCGCTACTGAAGACCTTTGCGTGGCTCATGCTGTATTCTGTGGTATTTGGGATCTTCTTTGGTAATTGCTATGCTTGTTAATATGCGTGTGTGTGTGTGAAGAAACCGTTTTGCCTGTTCCGTCTTTCGGACGTCGTCCCTCTCCCTAAAACAATACTTATATTTAGTGGTAGCTTTATAAAACTATTATGTTTTATTTTGGTGTGAAGAAAAAAAAAGTTTGTTAAGGTATTAGTCTATATGTATATAAAATACGAAATTGAAGGGTGTCAACAGGTCCGGGAGCACCAGTAAATTAGCGGATCCCCACACACCACCATATCGTCTGCAAATTAGCTGGTTGCAGTACATCCGGTAAACACGGATGGAAACTGACCATAGGCCTGTTCAGGAGGGCGCGAACCCGCGAGTACACGCGTGAAATCGCCTTGGAAACCTTCATCATATGTGACGTCACGCGATAACTCGCGTAAACTCGCCCTTCTGAACAGGCCTCAGATGCATGGTTAAAGAACAGATATGAATTCCTCATTGGTGTCAGTTGCTGTGCTTAATATTCACTGCATCCGACGGTGTATTGTTTCAGACTGATGTGACGTAAGTTTCAAACACATGTAAGAATAGGCATTTTCGTTGATTTTACACTTACACATTTACATTCAACGACATACGTACAACAATATAAATATTTGTGCAAACGAATTGTTCTTGTATCAATGGAAATTGGGTGAAGAGAGTTAACTAGAATTAAATGTTGGCAAACCGGTTATTTATTAATGCATACAACATTATTAGCAATGATTAGCGAGAATTTGTGGATGTCAACATTGACTGACTCCGACAACAACATTTACCTCCCTTGACATAGTAATTATATAGCTCCAACACTATATTGTTATACACAGACTTACTATGCAGTTATCAGCTGGTTATACTTATAGTATCTACACATAATACGACACTACCTTTAATGAGCAGCAGCGGTACAGCCTACGGCCTACTGGTACAGCCTACGGGGGGAATACCACAGTTTTTTCCACTTATAATTTATCATATAAAATAGGTTACTATGAGCGCCTGCTGGTGGAAAACTTATGTATCAATCTGTAATAGGCTCATATCCCCGTGTACAGAAGCCAGGGCTCCATGATTCATATACACAGATAAAAAGGGCATGTACTCCATGTCAGGAATTGGCAAAATGCACTCAAAGACAGGGTCTGTATATCAACAACCACTCGCATGGCTGGAAAGTAGCAGGAAGTGACCGAACCACCCCATATTGAATGATGCCTACATTTCCAAGTAGATAGAGTAGTGATATAAATTTAGAATGCAATAACACTCCATGGAAATCATTATAATTGGAATAAAACTCCATTCATATTGCATAAAACACAAATAGACTAGGGCACAGCCAATGAAACACTTGCAAAATCTACTTTTTGAAGGGACTACATTATATATATATAATATATAAAAAAAAAAACATTAATATAATATTTTTTAAAATAAATTAAGAAAATAATGGCCTGCTTCAAGTGCCTGTGGCCTAATCCAACAGGGAGATCAGAAGGTTAATCTGATGAATGGCAACAGATTCCGATAGCCGAGTTATAAAATGTTGTAGAAAGCTTCCCCCGTGCAAGTCCTGGAGCCCGTTGCACCACGCTCGTGTAGGCTACAACTATGGTAACGTCAACGCTTTCTATTGTGACTGGAGCCCAGTTACAACTATTGTAGCGCTACAAGAGCGTCGTGCAACCGGCTCACTCTGTTGTGTATACATGTATTATATAATGCTGATGTTATTGGCAGGTGTCTTCATGCTTCTACAGGAGGTGGTAGTTGTGGACACGCTGGAACAAGAAGAGCTCAGTAATGGAATCGCAATGTTCATGGCGTTGCGAGGGATTGTTGTGTTGGGCGGATCCCCAGTGGCAGGTAACAAGTAGTAGCGGTTCTCCCCTGTCATAGGGATTATTCTCTGAAAAAGGTTACATTTCTTGTCCGGAAGCGATTTCCAGAAAAAAAATATTGCCTACTTTCATTCAGATTTAAAAAAAAAAAAAATTGTATTTTCTTTTTGTATTGGGGTTTAAAGTCGCTTTCTAGAATCTTTCACTAATATCACGACTTGTCAGTAATATTTTTTATTATTAAGATATCCATTAGATACACAAGATGCTGCTAAAGTGTTATCTATTCCATCATCTTAGTTACTAAAAAAAAGAAATTTATGACGAAAAATGGCCATTTTTGCATGTTCAGGTAACAGCACAGACATCTTTACCTAATGTAAAAACGTTATTATAATCAACTTTAGCCTACTTCTGTTTATAGTATACCTACTGTTTATACATCTTAACTATCCAGGAAAATGATCCAATAACCAAAGTAAAATAGTCTTGTCGTGTTTATGCTGTTACCAGAAATGTAAATGGAAATAACGGTGTCTATTGTGGTGTGACAAAGTTAAAAAAAAAAAAGGTCTCAAAGTCATGTAATATCTAGTGACAGCATGAACACACTTGCTAGACAATTGTCAGCATAGCGAAGTATTTTCAAACAACTGGTAAGTGTCTCTGGTTGGAGGGTGTAACAGCGATTTACATACTATTAAATCAAAGTTAGGTGAATACGTGCAAAAATAATCTAGTTTTCGGACATTGTACCATAATAGTAAAATGTCCTCGATTTTGATTGGTCGAAATGTTTTCAAAAGCTGGGAATTTTACATTAAACACCTCCGGCTGAGGCCGTCGGTGTTTAATGAAATTCCCAGCTGGTTAATCACGATAACCTCCCGGAAAATTTGCAATAGTTTATCTCCTAAATATCTACCTGTACGTGTACTGGCATCTTGCCTAGCCCACGTGACTAACTATATATATTCGTATGGTCATAATGTACAGGGGCGGATCCAGACTTTCAGGTTAGGGGGGGGGGGGGGGGGGTCAAAGTGTATTTT
>JAVCKZ010104184.1:0-10743 GCA_034780755.1 Lepetodrilus elevatus
CTCTCTCTCTCTCTCTCTCTCTCTCTCTCTCTCTCTCTCTCTCTCTCTCTCTCTCTCTCTCTCTCTCTCTATCGCTTAAATTACTTAGAAATTAGAATACTCGAAAGTGAACGTGTATCCAGGTAGGGGCCTATACATCCGCGTGCATGTGCTCTACATCCGGGTTCGTATATGTAACAGGAATTAAACATAAGGATACTAGTATACATTTTGCCGAAGAAAGATGGTTGTATGCGAATATGTAATAACCCGGCTATTAGCGATATTTGACATATGCAAAGATGATATTGCTATAAAACCAATGTATTAATACTAATACTAACTGTTGTATTCATCATGTAGGCCTACTAATGCATTATCTTCACGGTCAATCAAGTCTTTCATCAAGCCTTAAACATGCATTTACGTACGCGTGGCTGAAAAGCAAATGTTTCAAAGCATATCTAGATTCAAAATTGGTGTGTTAATAAGCTTAGCCTACCGTTTGTATACAATCAGATTTAGACTAGCACTTACAAATACAATCAGTGAGTTCTTATTCTGGTATGATATTTTCATCGTGCACAGTGTTGTATTAGAAAGTATGCTTGCCAAAACTACGTATAGGCGCATAAATAGTTCCTTTATCCCGAACAGTGTTTTATGGTTTTTAAATACTTTAATTTATAAAGTCACGACATAGTTCTATATATGACACACACAGAGCCGAGGCCTACTTGAGATAAATGAAATCATATGTATAATATTAGGCTCTAATATAGGCCTACATGTAGGCCTATATAATTAGATGTTCATTAAAAATGTGAATGAATGACATCCACGTTTTACTTGATGATAAAGCCGTACGTTTTCTTTAAATGGGTAGGCAACATACCGAGTATGTACATAAATACATAGGCTAGTGCCTATAAGTTATAGAGATCTTGCAATTAGGCCTATGCATATAGGCTACTTAGGGCTAGGCTATTTATCAGCTGTTTATCCCTATCAGACTGCATTATCAAAGGGATACATACTACATGAATATTGTACTACCATATACGTTTTACTGACTCATTAGCAGACCAGCCATAGCTTATGATATTAATTATACATATTACATGATCGTGTCGGAGATAAATATGAGAACGTTATCACCTTTAATTCCATCCAATGAGAACGTTTGGTACTGATGCGCTCTTGGACGCGAGCCAATCGACAAAGCCGTGAGGAAAATGTTGCAACAGCGAGTTGTGGTATTTTTGTTGAACGAGCTAGAGATGTGGACATGTGACTTGTAACTGTAACACGACAGAATGTTACGCTGGCGTAACCAAAGACCTCTCAGGTAAAAATAGTCGCTGTAAGATAGGTAGGTAGGTAGATGATACGTAACCGTTTAACCGCAACACGTGTAGTACGAGGTCACTCGAGCGTGACGAGCTAGATCGACGTGCCACTCTTTTACACTCGGCACTGGGGCATGTGTCAAGACAATGAATCAGCACATTTTCTTCAAATCGGATGTATATTTTGGTCTTATATTCTCTGTTTAAGAAAAATGATACCCATTCATCATCCATTATAATCCATGAGCTGTTCCCCCGTCAATATTTAGGCCTACATCAATTTATTACCAAGTATAACCTAGGATACCTAGCAATGAATTATGAATGGTACCTGCCTTAAGGTCAATGACCATTATTCACCACATAAAGTATAGAAATCTATGTTAATATATTGGAACATGAGTATCAATATCTTGTATACATGTTTTCTGTTCAATCTTAGTGATAAACAGGTTAGATAGGTTATAAATTATAATAATATTAATATTGACCTGAACTGTGACCTGTGACCGACCTGTGTGGGAGCATGCTTCGGTCAAGCATGTCACTGTTGCTTTGGACTCATAGGCGTATTTCTCTCCTTGTGAAGAGTATGAATCAGCAAATTTAGCCTATAACAAATCGTGTTCAGTTTGTAAAAAATGCATATTTTTCACAAACTGATAGATATACAATATTTGTATGGGTTATACCTACATGCAGATGTATATAAGCACACAAACGTCATGCAAAATGTGCAATGTCACATGTTCGCATTCAATGCATCGGAACGTTTTGAGGATTTTTATACATGACGTTGTACCAGTGTATGTGACCAAATATTCCAAAGTGAACATTGCTGTCCGTGAATAATTTATTTGTAGATTAAGCCAATAGGAATTCTCCTTTTACATCTTTGTGATTTTCTTTTTACATTGGGACACATGTCAGAGAAGACAAGTTATGCAATCTTTTCACATTATTTAGTATGCAGGCTTATATTGGTCTCCAGAACTGGATTCATGGTAAGGATTACTATCGGTCAAGGATGTAGTGTAAGTGTAATCGACTTGCCCTGTGTATAGAGGACAGCAGTTATCATCGTCCCATATTTTGACCCATTTGCACTTGGGGCATCAGTACTGTAAGTTAGCTATGTTAATGTTTTGTTAATGTTAAGAATTGGCTAGGAAGTTGTTGTAGATGTGTTTGTGTATCTACGTATACTATGTACCATTGTATATGCCTGGAACTATGTACAAAAAAAGTTATATTGGAAAACTTATGTTAATTTTATTATTATACTAGGTCAAGGGCCCATTCTACAGAACAATCGTAGTGCTATGAGAGTCATAATTCCTTATTATCATGATTATAAGTTAGCATGGAGTTGCAACTCACAGCGCTATGATTGTCCTGTGGAACTTAGGCCAGTATTTTAAACTCCTACCGGTACTAATTTGCATGTTTTAAGTATACATTATTTTGCTGCATCATTGTGAATGGTATTTTTGTAAGAAACAAGGAAATATTTCCTTTGGTATGTGAGGGAATTTGATTTCTCGGTCTATGTATAATGGTGTTATGGTGTATGCAATGATGTAAAACAATTGGATTTTGAGAATATAGGGCATTATGCCATGGCCTGCGTTTAATGAAAGTGTCGGAGCTGTAATCTGAAAGTTTACATAATTTCTTCCTATGGTAAAAGTATTCATCAGTAAGTTTACAATTAATTTATAATGTCGCTATGCTACAAGAATGTTGTCATCCTTCTCATTCATGTACTAATCATGAGGTTTTTCTGTATCCATTTACATCTTAATATGACAATGATCAAACTCTGGTAATGCATGATCGACTACCGGTAACTCAATGGCGATGTAAAACGCACAATTATGGGTTGTCTGGGTAATCACACAGATGTGGCTGATCACAGCTATAATTACAGTGATTAGTGATATTTGTGAACGTTTGTGTGATGTAACTGAAGTATGGTATGACATGACATTGCTGTCACACCCTGGTGGTAATCGACGACATTCGATTGTTATGACGTGTCATGTCGGTTTGTTGTGTTTCGTCAGTCTGTGTTTATATAAATGTCACCCAGTGTCGGAGTGACCTATCCGCAATGTCGTAATTAGTAACCGTGCGATTATTGGTAAACCGGAACCAAGGAAATATGATATGTTTGATATTGGATGATCAATGTGTTTGCACTGAAACATTACACTGACATATTCGACTCTTTCAGTTTCAAGCAAACGACTCCTAATTTGCAAATTGTTAAAGGTGAGAAATGATGCAAGACTACCAGTAATTCTAATAGTACTTCGTGAAATTTGAGTTGGGATTTTTGTCTTCTAGGTCATGTTGACTTCCAAATTTCAAAGTCTAGGGGGGCTCCTCAGCAGTACTGGCCATACTGGCTTATGTACCAATCCCTTGTACTTTTTGTACAATAAAATATGTTTAAATCACTCCTCAGCAGTGTTCGAAATTACCGCTGGCCCACTGACCCGGCCATTTATCCCAATGCTAAAGGTATGCCAGTAGAAATTAATGTTTTTTGTAAACATATATTTGTATCATTATTCGGGCCAGTAAGTTTCACTGATCACTGATCCTTGGTTATGAATTTGCTGAGGAATTTGTGATGCTGAGACAATATGCTGAACGTTATGAATTAGCAAGACATTTCTTCTATCGATGTCTTCTGGATATGACGTCATGCAAAGTCTATTACTATCAGTGTATCACACCTACTTCTTGAAGGCCAAACAGACATTAGGATACATGAATGAAGTGCTAATTAAGCTATGAAAGAACCTATTCTATTTAAGTATTTACCACAATATGACCTACGTTTCACAACCTTCAAAGCTCCATTTTTGAACCTCATTTAAAATCGTCTTCACATTTGTGGTATTGAACATTTATGGTAGAGTACACATATTCATGGTTCAGGTTGGAATATGTGCCACATACACATGGAGATAAAATACCACCGATTGTTTTGACAGTGTTGAATCTGTTGTCGGTTACCTGGTTCCTCTAAAGCATATAGGTGAAACATTCTCACTGTCGCTTAAAACAATCATTCACTCACTCATGACTGGTGGAAATCAGATTCATTTTGCAGGAAATATTGGAAGGTATGTAACGTCTGTATATCTAGTGTACAATGGTAATTTAAAAGACCGGTTTATATGCCACCCGTGGACAGAGGTCATTGATCGTAGGATGTCCATAAAGTAGTTCTACAGTCCACCTTGCGTACAGGTAAAATATCAATATGTGTCTGTATTAATCATGTAATTGATTCCGTGGTAGCGTCAAACTCGTGGTTTTTATCATGATTTGTCTGCAACCAGGGCTGCGTTCAGGCTGCTCTACACTTCACTGCACTACGCTACAGGGCTCTAGACTAACATTCTGAGTTACTTGCCCGCAGATCAAGTCAGGCCAAGTAGCAAAGGCACCAAAGGTGCAAAGTGTTAAAAAGTAGGTTGCCCGCAGTGTAATTTAACTTGCCCCTGTATGTCGGGCATATGCTAGTCCAGAGCCCTGCACTATGTTACTTTTCTTCACTATCTTATTGGCTTGCTCAAATGGGTTCGTATGAAAATAGCAGAAAATCAGTTTGTGCATGTGTCCAGTCCATTCGTTTCATGCTTTGGGGTTTTCCATCATGCCTTGGGTCCAAACCCGTAGTGAAAAGTAACTTGCTTCATATGCTGGCTGAACGGCTTCCGTTGCACTACATAGTATGTAGTGGAAAGTAGTGCAACCTGAATGCATCCCACTACTACATGTACAACTGGTCTACCAAATGATGCAATTTGCAAGTTCCATCTCCTCGCTGGCATCAGGGGTGTATCCAGACAAAATTATCTACAGGCACCTGCTTGTGTTGTCTGATAGTAGACACGCCTCTGGACTTTCCTATACATTTAATTTAAAAAAAAGATTAATTGGGATTTAGGGCGACTTTCAAAATCCCTCTGAGGTAACCTGAGCTCCAACCTTAGCCATGGCCTCCACCATTGCAGTTAGGGTTAACTCTCTCCGAAGATGCCCTAAATAGCAGTGCCTAATCCAGCAAGAAGAGGATTAACTTTAGACTCGGGTCGTTCTGTAAAATTAGAATCCAGGGATTTTTGGCAACCAACGCTTGTTAGTAATATTGATCATCTAAAACAGACAGGTAGTAGTGCAATGGTAGAACATTTGGACTCCGGGGGCCCAGGTTCAAATCCCATTTCGAAAGCCAGACATTAATGTTCACAAAAGTTACCTTTCTGACACAATGACAATTACAGTTATCATCCTTGGTGTGTCAGTACCAGCCGGTGTTTAGAGGATTTCTGTAACATTCACCATTATCAAATGTTGCAGGTTTCCTCCTGCCCTAAACTGACAAACTGTGATGTAAATAATAATCTTGATTGAAAAGAAAAACAAACAAAAAGAAGAAAAGAAGTTCAACATTGCAATGTTCTTATGTCAAATTTCAGTTAAGTTTTTAATATGTGCAAAATTCTTCAGGGTTTAATTAGTTCTTTGATCTACTTGTGATCTTCCCCTAATAACAGCAGACTAGCTGTAGTAATACTGAGTGCTAGGACGGAGGGTGTGCCTAAACATTCCTGTATGCTGCAGTCTATATGTACACTGAAGGACATTCCAGCATATGTAGACTAGTGTACAGTGTATAGTGTGTACAATGTACACTACCTGCAGTATGCGTATACACTGTGCTTAATGTGTACTCTCTAATAGACCAGCTCAATGGCCTAGTGGTTATAGAGTCGGCCCAGAAAGCTGTAGGTCTGTGTTCCTGCTGCGTCATACCGAAAGATGTTAAAAGGAGGTACTTGTCGTTCCCCAGGTGATATGCATTGAACAGAGTAGATGCAAGAACCAGTCTGCCTGGAGTCAGTTGATCACTGTATCTGAGTGGGCATGTTTTAACTGCAGCAGGATATTCAGCAAGCTAGCACCACTAGCCAGTTGAAATATATTCTGGTACACAAGTTACAAGCAGTGGTTATACGCAGAAAAATTAAATTGCAAGTCATGATATAAGCGAACGAGTCATTAGAGGTACGTGCTCTAATCCACAATTCAACTAACTGATAATACTACAGAGTGGGGTATCCTTATTCTATCTGCAGTATGATATCGCCAGTGAGCTAGCACTATTAAAACTGGTGGAAATCCAGACAAGTGCAATTGGTACAAGCATTACATGTATGCAAGCCATTGATGAGAGTGAAAAAAATCTTGAAAGTGGATTTAAACCCCAAATCGATCAACCAACCTATGTCAACAAGACACAGTTACCGTAGTACAGGGAGCTAGCAGAATATGCAATCACTGATTCAACTGCACGTGATTACACATTATGTGAGATAGTGATTATCTGTACATTCAGGTGTAAATATAGCAGGATTGCCTTGTAAATATGTCAATGCACTAAAGTGCAATAACTAGGACGCATTAAATATGATGTGCTATTGCTAGACAGTCTGCTGTAGTAGTCTGTGTATAATAATAATGTCATTTTTGTTGTTGCATGATATTTCTTTTAACTTTCCCTGTTTTTGTACACATCCAAGGTTTCTATGTGTATAACTGTATTAGGTGGAGAGTGTCTGATTGCTTCATGGTTTGGTGTGTACATTCCTAAAAATAACTTGGGTTCCAAATCTGAAATTTACCAAATACTCTGAAGTTCTCAATGTGACAGGTTATTTTTGTTCTGTAATTTCACATTTCTAGATTTTTAAAAAATGTGAGAGAAAAAAGATCATATTTGCCTTGGAAATATTATTGCCTTGGAAATATTACTGTGATCAAAATAATATAATAACCCTGTTGGTGACTGTCAACATAGTTGCAAAGATGATCTTGTCACATTAGTAAAAAGCTTGATCCAAATAGTTCCTCGTCTTCCTCCTAGCAACTGCGACAACAACAGATAATCAGGAAATGGCACTGTCCATTCACCATGGCAACCAGACTGATTCCGAGATGCACAATTGGATTTATCTGTAATATCCTTTTTTGTTGGATCGGTCACGATCCCCGTGGTTGCATGGCATTTCAGGTCGACTCCTGGAAGAGTAGGGTTAAATCAAATGGAATTGATGCACGACGAATCCATAAATAAATTGTATGTCTACGTTGGAGGCATGCATGTGTGACAACAGCATGGCAGTGCAACGAACAATGGTCACGTAATAATAGGTGCACTCATAGTCGGCCTTTGTTTCGTGAACAGGTCATAGAGGCAGTACAAGGGGTCGCTGGTACCGAAAACAGGTATAGCTTCCTAGTTTAGCCGGTACTAGGTCAAAAATGTGAACTAGGTTAGTGTTGAATATGCAAAAGTTTTATGATTAATAATTGTTGGAAAAAATAGAAATTAAAAAAAAAAATTAAAATAATTAATTCATTTGAATTATAATTTTTAAAAATTTAAATAAATAAAAATAAATAATTCATTTGAATTGTAATTACATTTTAAGGATAGTAGCATTATCTTTTCCAATTTCCAAAACACATTTCTGATAGGAATTTATTAAATATTGAGTTAACCTTGTATGTCTGTTGGTAGTCTAGGGTGGTTAATGCTGGTGAAAGAAAAATCGCTGATTGAGATAATATTTAAATATGAAAGCAGCCACTGAAAAGCTTATGTGTTGACAGGACCTTTGTCAGTGAGAGGAAGGAATTTGGCACCGACTGCGGGCGTGTGTGTGAGAGAATTATTGTATTCCCGCCTCACACCTCTCGCCTCACGTTGAAGACCTTACAGCCCAGTGAAAACTGCAGTGCTGTCAGGTGACCCGTGACTAAAGCTGCCTAGAATATCTGTTTACAAACAGTTGTACACGTGCCCCACATGGTGACATTTCTCACAGTAGTTATAGATTCTCTCCCAGATTTGTACTTAAATGAAATTTGTACATTTTGACGACTAACAATTTTAAATAATAATATTTTGAATAACTTAGTTTATTGAATAATTAAGAAAAATGTTTACTGTACAATCATCTTTTTCAAAGATTATTTTGAATAACAAAACATGTTACCTTGTTGAATTAAGATTTATTTTAAAGCTTGCATGACAAATTTATACCAGACAAGCTGTGCAATTATTTTTATAATTTTAAATTTTATCATTTAAAATAAAATACTTAGGAAATAGCACATCTGACTGTTAATCCTCTCCCTACTGGATTAGGCACAGGCATAACTCTTCTGGGCATCTCCATCTGCCTCTAGCGTGCATAAACTCCAGAGTTAAATAACCCAAGATGCTTTCTACAGTTTGAAGGGCAAATTTGTACAAGATGACCATGAATCATGATGATTAGCTAAACTGCTGAATTTGTGAATAAATTTACCTAGGAACTGTGTGCAAACAGTATGTATGCCTTACCATTGATTCACGGAACCCTCTGGAGCTGTGTAATGTCAGGTATCAGCATGAGTAAGCAGCTTTGAAGGGTGTGGGCGGGATTATCTACTGATTGGCTCACAGCATTTGTTGCTGAATGGCAACCAAGATTGATTGACAGTTGCCTCCTTCATTTCCCATTCTTTTTCATTGTTGATCATTTCCAATGAAGCAGTACACTGGTCTGTCTATATCTACTAAAAGTGTTTTGTGTAGGTATTTACTACTGCTACTGCCCGTGTTGATAGGAAGTGTAAATGTGTAGCTGCTCGCAAAGATAAAGGTAATTTTGTCGTTTATTTATCGCTTTCCAGTATTTTATTATAAAATGATTTCTAATTACATAATATTTTTAAGATATAAATCTTGGTGAGCAAGAAAAGCTTTGCAGGGTGATTTCCTGTTGAATAAGCACTAAAAAGATAGATTTTCTCATTAAGCACTTTTAAACAAAAGTTTTAAATCTTCAGTAGCTGAATAGAAAAGTGATCATAATTCTTATTTAAAAAATAATAATAATAAATAAAAGTTTGCAGTGTCGAAAAAATGGGGAAAAGTATTTATTTATTTGTTATAAAACTAAAAGAATATAAAAAGTTATAAAAGAAATAACTTAATGTAATGTGCAATTGTTTTGTTCAATGATTTGACGGGCATGACATTCTGTGAGCTAGCACCATCAGCTGGTGGAAATCCAGCTTAGACTAGTATAAGCTTGACATGTGGATGTGTAGACAAAACATGTAATCCATATACATGTAATAAGATATTAATAGTGAAATAATCCTAATAGCGTCTCTATAACCTCTTATCAACCAACCATGACTTGATTCAAGAAGTTGAAGTAAAAGTGCAACTGTACCATAAGGCCTTCCCATGACCATACCCATATAAAGAAAGTACCTTATGTTCAGCATGTAAGGCTAGAGGAATCTCCAAGCTAGAATATGACATTTCTAGTTGATTTAAAAATTACAAATAAAGTCATAATGTTATGCTAAGAACTTAAATAAGTGACACAGATTCGTTCTCAAGGATTTCAAATTCTATTAATTAGAAAACACTTCCAGTGATAAAATCATATTTCTATGCAATATTATTTAAAAAAAAAATTTTTTTTCTGCATTCCGGGTAAAAAATACATAAAGAAGATGTACAGTAGGGTTAGTTCCTGCACAATGCTGAGGCACAGGCTTTTAAAAGTGGTGTCCCCTGAGGCAAATGCTTTAGTTTTATAAAGTCTTTCACCCTGCAGAAAATGGGTACCCGGTAGGATGAGCTTCATAGTAGGACATTTTGAAAACATTCCTAATACTGGGTGCTGCAACATTACGCAATAAATCACTAGCTCTATCATTTCTCAGTCTTCTGGTAATGGACAATTGCAGCTTTTCTTTGGTTGTATGGCCAGAAATGGGTGAAAGATTCATGCAGCAATGTTAAACTCCATAATCATTCCTCACGTATTCACTCCCCAGGGAGTTGAGATGGAAAGCAAGTGCGCACTGATCTATAGACCGGATAATAATAATGTAGTGATGGAAGCATGCTGTCATGCGGGTAATAATAATGTTGCACTGTGAACATGCATTCGAGCATGGTTTTGGTGCATTATTTATGTAAGCACTATCATGTTGTTTGTCTTGTGGACATCAATATACTGGTTGGTACAAGTGTACGTTATGTCTTGTTTTCCTTGAGTAGTGGCATCGCTATATTGGCATGTGTAATTGGCTTTCACGTCACTGAAAGGTAACATTTCACTGACTCTTTATAGGGTTAATATGTATGTTAATCCTCCTCCTTCTTGTCATCGTCATTGTCACGTATGGGTGAAAGTTTCATGCTGCGACATAAAGCACTAATTTATTCATTCATTCATTATCGTCATCTTCATATGTGACCCAGCACAGCAAATTCAGTCACTTGTCCCCAAAAATAATAATTGAGTTATTGTTATAATCA
>JAVCKZ010104195.1:0-10740 GCA_034780755.1 Lepetodrilus elevatus
TTGTTCATTATAAAGCGGAACTCACTCTCGAGTACTCGAGTATCAATTTACTACTCGAGTAGTACATGTACCCGACCTGTACTCGAGTACCCGGGTACCCGTTTCAGCCCTACTCCCGATAAGGAGTGCACGTCAAACTCACACAAGCTAAGTATCGTCCTGAGAGGGTGCTCCATCGAAGCCCACACCGGACTATCACACACTACTACGTCTATATACAAGTACTACGTCTATATACAAGTACTACGTCTATATACAAGTGTTGTTAGTTTGTCTACACGTACTTGCATTGCATCTCTGGGCGACTGCTGCGTTCATTATATTAAATATATTCTGACATATATACAGACTCACACTCTCACTGTAGGCAGGCCCCACACAGGCGTGTAACTAGCCCAGCCTACAACACACGCGCACACACACACACACATGGCTGGAAATATGTACAAACTGCGAGATTATTGGCGTGTATGACTAGGTTGATATCGTGTTATACAAACAGTAGCACTTGATATGCATAGTATTGCACAAATGCACATGAATTTTAACAACCTTCATCTAAATTATACTGAACAATTTGAGAATGTTGCATATACAAAGCATGACCTCTTAGAAGCTGTCATCAGACAGAGACTGTGCTGATTTCTACACTACCATAGGAACAGGTTGTACCTGTATTTCCAAGTCGTCATCATCTTCTCAATGTTGTAGACTATAGTACTGTCCAGAGTGCACAGTGGCCCTGGTACATGGACAAGACAGCCGGAGACATATACCACTAGCCGGAGACATATACCACTAGCCGGAGACATATACCACTAGCCGGAGACATATACCACTAGCCGGAGACACACAGTATATAGACACCTCTGGTGGCATTGCTCATAATGGAAGGCTAAAATAACAAGTCAGTTATATCTTAACACACATCAGTAATTGTCTCCATTTAACTGTACATAAATTATTATGTAAATTTACCAGATTAACAGAGGGTTGATTTATTAAAACCTAAAAACAATACGATTAAGATATCTGTGAAAGGCACGGTTTCTTATATACAATTACAAGAACAATATACATAGGCATGACTTACTTAATGTAGCTAACAACATTTACAGAAGTACAGGGATGTTTGAATAGCCACTAAACAGACAGCTGTACTAATGGACGGACCCGGGTACTCTGGCCGTATTGGCAGAACCAACTTTGTCAGGAAAGGAATAGGTTAAAAAAGTTAAAAATATAATTACCATACTAAAGTAATTGTTCCTGCAATTTAGTCTAAATGTACAAAATAAATTACATCAAATATTAATATTATTTTATGTACACATACTAAGCTTCAAAAATATTTGGCACGTAAGTGAATTATTTAGAAGGTTTCAATGTCTCTACTGTGAAATTGTACATATTCAACAATAATCTAAAACATATAGATCTACTTAACAATTCACAATTAAAATGTATTGTTACATACTAAGTCTATTTGTTGTTGGAGATGACCTAACAATTTTCAATAGCACACAACATACAATCCCAGTATAGGTTAGAAGCAAGATATCTATATGACAAGCATTGTGGCGACACTAACAAAACAAGACATACCGGTAGGCATGCAACAGCAAATGACAGGCATCAGAATGACACTATCAATGACATTAGTAATGTCATTAGCAATGATACATATGTAACAGTTCCTGACTTCTCAGTATGCAATCTATACAAAGGGTTCCAGAGTGACATTAACAATACAACGACGTTAGCACAATGACATTAGCAATGACATAGGCATGTAATGTAATGTTGAGTTGCCCTGGTGAGTGTGAGTTGCCCTGGAGATGGTACGTAAGCAGCCAGCCATACCCTGAGGCTTCATACCTGTCCGTGGTTATCTACCCTGAGTATATACACATACATCTATATACAACACTGTGTCCACCTACATCATGACACAGGCCCAGGAAATTGTATGGCATTGTCTCAAAGACAGACCAGTACACAAATATGTGATAAAGACAGGACAGAACAAACAGACAGACAGAAGAGCAGAAGTTGAATATAAAGAAGTTCTGCTCCAAAATGATATGGCACATTAATCTCCTCGTTTCAATCCTTGTGAATTCACACACTTCTAGCAATGAGCTACACACACACAACCCATACATGAAACATGACCAATTTGTTGCAAGGATTGTATCACACAAACTATCTCTATTTACAAGTGTCCTCCATTACACACACAAAGTTGTGAAAACTGAAATTTGGAAACAAAGTGCTACAAGGCACATCTGTTCAGTATTTACAACATGTGAAAAACAATAAACCGGTAGGCACATTTCTTTGGCACGAGATGTCCTCGATTGGCACAAAAATATGAACACTATGGCACTGATGATGTGCTATGGCATCAGTCCCTGAGGTTGAGAAACACCATGACGTCCATAACACATCGCTTGTCATCATATCAACAATAATACAGAAGACAGTGGTCCTCTTCACTCATTGTCCATCCTCCAAGTATGAGAATATAGTGGGTCAGGGTCAGGGTCAGGGTCAGGGTCAGGGTCAGGTCATGGTCAGGGTATAATGAGTTCAAGGTCAACAAAGTTCAAGGTCATCTGAATATTCAAAAGGCTCTTCTACACAGGTGCTTCTAAAAGTTCGACTTTAATGATAACCTTGACCTTTTCATGATCTTTTCATATCCTCATATGGTCAAATTTGCCGGAAAATGTATGTTGTATCGTCTTCCTGTTAAAAAGGATTAACACAAACTATTAATATAAATAAGTATACTATCAACATAATGCTCTTCAATTGTAATTTACTGTACACTCCCACTGATCTGGGTACTTGACTGATTAAGAATGGAGTTGTAAGACATGCTTTGATGAAGACATTATATTATGTTGCCGATTTTAATATTATGCAATGTTCAGTGGACAAAGTAGGCACATGATTTCTTCTATTAAAGGGTTATTGATATCGTGTCTGGTATCAGCATATCATAGTGTTACATCAATACAAGTACCATGCTATTCATGTGTGTAAAATGTTACATGCTATTTAGATATTAATATCTATGAATAGACGCACTTACTGAAAGTCTGGCTAAAGTCTCCGACGACTTTGAATCTCTGCCAGATGTCCTCTTGCTAATGCTAGTAATTCATCATGGGACATTTACTTTTCTCATTTGTCAATTATCAAACTTTCCTTCAGGATCTACATACTAAGCACCCTATCCTAGAACATAATTCTTCTGGCTGTGAAAGTCATTTCGCTTGTCAGCTGTCAATGAGTTGGTCAACATCAACAGGGGACGACAGGCAGCTGAATGTTTTAATCATTGGACGTTCACTACGTCTATTTGGCGAGTGGTGGACCCCAGTGTTGCCTAGCTTACAATGGTCAGATACCGGTATGTGGGATCCCTACTCCAAGATGACCAGGGACTATGCCTAGCTTACAATGGTCAGATACCGGTATGTGGGCTCCCTACTCCAAGATGACCAGGGACTATGCCGCTGGGTTTTATGGTGCAACTGAGGTTTAGCTTCAGAAGTAGGAGTCGACGCTGGATGTGGGTGTGGGTTCTCGTGTGGGTTCAAAGTCCTCCAGGTCATTACATTCATTAGGTCCATTAGGTTCCCATTCTGCGTCAGACTCGTGCTGAAATGGAATTGGCCATCAGTAGTTGGGCAAGAAAAGTAGTTCCTAGAATTAGGCAAGAATGTGGAGAAAGTTACTGAGGTCTCAAATATTCACAGTGATGAGGTGGCATGAGGACATACCAGGGACAGTGAGCTGAGTACGTGTTCCAACCTTACCTCTTCTGGGGGCAGAGAGATGTGCCAGGGCTGGGTGTCGGAGGAGTTGGAACTGGACGCTGTGTGGATGTTAAAGAAGGAGCTTTGTGTCCCGTGAGGGTCGTACGGTATGAAGGCACTGTTCCTATAGTACGTCATTTGTCTAGCTTTCGTCCGATAGATGCGGTCACTTTGAATCTTCTTCTGTCCACGAGACCTGAGATATATTTCATATTTTAAATTTAACATTTGTTAATAGCAAATTGTACATAATTGTTAATGATTATAATCTAAGTGATAGGGATTGATGGAAACAACATACATACTTCAACATGAATAATAAGATATTTTCAAAACAATTTATGACCAAAAAGACATTTCTTACTAGGCCACTTAGTCATTTATTCCACCAGAATGTATCTAATCACCCATACCAGATCTAACAAATCCATTAACATCAATTTGATTTACCTGCAGAAAAATATGGTTGCCACGGTGATGAGAATGATGACTGCGATGCCAGCTCCTGCTACACTCCCAGCAATGAGAAGAGATGTCGCTACAAGGAAAACATGTCAAACATGTACGTTACTGCTTGTGTCAACGTTATGTCCAATTTACTATGTATGATATGTACTATGTATGCCTTTTATGTTTGGCTGTGATACAGAGTTACTTCCCTTGAATGTCAACCGTTATCAATGAAGAACTGGGGTGCGTTCAGCCACAATATACTACAATACACTACTTTTCTCTACATGTAGTAGTTTTCTGAACTTGTTAGTAGGAAAATAGCAGGAAATCGGTTTTCGTATGCGCCCAGTCCATTCACTTCATGTATTGGGTTTTCCTACAAAATGCTACGGGGTCCTGTAGTCAAAAGTAGAACTACATATTACTATATATACTGGCTGAACGGCTTCTGTAGCACTGCACAGTATGATGTAGTGATATGTATTGTCAGCTCTATGTACCCCTGAATTGCACAATGCGTACCTGGTATATTGCAGTATTGATGATGCTGTACGTCATGTGTGTGGACCAATTATTCATAAATGCAACATTTTCTTACCTTTATTTTGACACCTGTCCCCAACGTAGCCACTCGCACAAGAACAGAATATTGTGTCCTCGTTGTCCCGATTGCATGTTCCACCATTCTCACAATAGCCGATACAGTCGTCTGCAGAACAATAACAACACAGTTGTCAGTCAAGTAGTGGCTACGGTTCATGTAAGGGTCGTACTGTAATCCTAGCCTAAATCAGGGCATATACACTACTTTTACTATAGCAAAATATGAAATAAATCATTATTTAGACTCTGACTACTAGTATTACCTTTTTGTGAAATGTAAGTCAGATGTACATGTATATAAATAAGGCATATGGTTGAGGTCATAATAGTAATAATAATAATAATAATAATAATAATAATAATAATAATAATAATATTTAAATAAATAAATAAAAATATTTATTAATAATAATAATAATAATAAAAATAATAATAATACTTTTAAATAATAATAAATAAAATAATAAAAAATAATTAATAATAATAATAATAATAATAATAATAATAATATATTATAATAATAATAATTGTAATTGTACTACTACTAGCTACTACTACTACTACTACTAACTTACTCATTTAGAACATAATATCAACTGAAACATGTAAACATCTAGTTGTGCATTATAGGATAACAATAGGATTGGAAACTAATTACATAATGTCAGAATTACCCACCAATACAGCTCCCATTGTAGCCACTGCCGTGATAGCTTTTCTTGCAGGTACAGTTGAAGCCAGTTTTGGTGTCATTACACATGGCGTGCACGTCACAGTTGTCTATCTCCAGCTGACACTCGTCCACTGAACCCGTCATACATCGCAGTCGGGACACCTCACCCAAGTCGGGCGTGGTCTTCCCGGGGCCACACGGAATACACTTTGACTGGCCACGTGACGGCTGGAATGTTCCGCGGGGACAGATGATACATGTTTTTTCATCGTCGCTGTACCAGCCTACCGGGCACACCACTGGAAGGGAAGACAGAAAACATAAACACTACAACTCGACCTTCGCTTCACTGAATGCTTTCATTGCCAGGAATATCTGTGTAGCATATATACTCGGGACACTGTCAATAATGATAAAATTAGCAGTTTCTTAAAACCTCACATTGTATAATAAATAAGCAGAGCTCTCCAGTGTTAAACAGTATCTCTACGGTAATCTATATCTGGCCTTCGCCATAGATGACAGCACTGTTATGGTTGGAGTTAACCCTAACTGTTTCAGGCTCCAAGAGTGGTGGTAGTACAGATGAACCTTTTGTATTAGAATAGTCGACCTGTGAATAGTCAACCAGAATGCTGTGAACGTACCTATGTCACAAGATGCAGGATTCCGGCTTCCTACTTGGCTTGTCGTCCATCCGTACGGACATTGCTGGCAGAAACCAACATCCTTGGAGTTCCGGAATGATCCTATAGGGCAGGGCCGACAGCTTCCCGTCACAGCCAACTCTTCACCCAGTTGACACAGATCTGAAAGCAGATGGTCATGTGACCAGTCAATATTGAAGCTGTATGTTTGATGACACAGAACCCAGTCTGAAGATACGATGTACTGTACTGAATTAAATGTAATGTACCAATTCCAAAGTTAACGAAGTTGAATGGAAGACTCGGAGCTGAAAACACTGACCTCCACAATCCTCCATTGTAATGGCGCCTGTCCTGTTTGTAGTTTGACCAGCAGGACATGAATTGCAGGACGTCTGTCCTGTCTCATCCTGGTACTCGCCACGGGGACACAACTCACAGCGACTAGATTTTCGATGGTAGTAACTTCCTGCATTACAGTTAGCTGTGAGGAAAAAAAAACTATTTTCAATATACTTGGCCATCCTTTACAAGATGAAACATGACTGAGAGCCAATCCAGTACTTGTGTCAAATAGAGTATCAGTACTTCCTGCATACTTGTACGGCAATAGTCAGATGCTTTATTCATTTGGTAGGACAAGACAATTACTAAGTCATAATCCTATTAAACATACCTACTTGTATGAAGTTATTAATCTAATAAAATATTTAAACAAAAAATAATTGATGTTGCAGATCTACTTTCAAGATTCTTTCATTTACATCATGGCTTGTCAGTGTGGGGCAGGAGGAAACCTGCAACATCCGTAATGCTGACTGTTGCAGTAAACCTGTGAGCACCTGCTGGTACTGACAGACCAAGGATGGTATTGGAAGTGGCGCCTACCGTAACATAGCGAGTCATTGACGGCACCAGCAGCGCCGGTCGTGAAGTGTTCCGGACATGACCTGCATTCCGTCTGTCTCTCCTGTTGGCTGTACGTCCCAATCCTACAGATCTCACAATGTCCAGAACTCTCGTTCAGATAGTAACCCACTGGGCAGTCCACTGAAAGTAACAAGCACAATGTCTACATGTTTCTATGTAATACATGGCAGAGTCTACATGTTTCTACATAATACATGGCAATCTACATATTTCTACATGTAATACAGGGTTGCTTCTCAGAATAAACTGCAATGAAGACAGATGATAATTAAATATGGCAGTCTACAATATGTAACCATGGAACAAGTCCAATTTATTAATTCTTGTTCTTGTTAGATTACAGAAACTATTACAAATATATTTAGGGTCATCAGAACTTTCTTTACACGTTGCAGCTATTTTTGTCACATTTCTGTTCATGGCAATCTCAGACGCTGGACAATCTCAGACGCTGGACTGTGTGCACTATGATGGGTAACACAGAACTTACAGCAGACATGGGTTCATGTTGAGGAAGGTACCGCAGACTTTGTTAGCATGGTTGCATGTTGAGAAAGGTATAAGACACTACTTTACAACAGACTTTGTTGGCATGGTTGCATGTTGAGAAAGGCTTAAGACACTACTTACAGCAGACTTTCTTGGTGTGGTTGAGTGTGGTGAGGCTCTGTCCTGGCAGACACTCCAGGGCGACACTAGCGTCCAGACTGCTGGGGTCGGCAGTAAAGTTTTCCGAGTTGAACTCTCCGCGCTTCACCAAGTTCTCCATCTCCTCCGCGACGTAGCCGCCCCCCTCCTTGCCTAGAGCAGCGCTGAGGAACACACACCAACAGTCAGACACATGTCCACACTATATCTAATGTCAATGTCTAGACTTAATTTGTAAGTGTCACCATGCTAGATTAAAGACAACCACTGCCCTATGGGCATTTCAGGTGGCCTCCAGCATGGAGAGGGTTAATGACAACCACTATTATGGGCATCTCAGATGGCCTCCAACATGGAGAGGGTTAACTGAGGCATCTCAGATGACCTCCAGCATAGTGAAGTAAAGGGTGTCAGAGAAATTTGATCAGGAATTAAAAATCTTTCAATAAGGCATCTTACCCATCAGTGGACAAGTTGACTGCGAACTTGACCTTGAAGATGACCCCAGATGTGTCCCTCTTTACCCTCAGCAGTTGAGATGTGTCCCTCTTTACCCTCAGCAGTTGAGATGTGTCCCTCTTTACCCTCAACAGTTGAGATGTGTCTCGCTTGTTCCTGGCGGATTTCTGACAGTCCACCTGGATTCCGTTGTAGGAGCACGGTTCGTCCGGCGCACACAGACCCAGGGCAGCATCCATCTTCTGCATGATGATGATGAACCGCTGCCGAAGTTGTTCTTTCAGCGCCTCGTCACACTGCGGTCCATTGAAGTCCATGGCTCCGCCCAGTGTGGAAGATGCAGGCGGGTTGAGCTCTGAAGCAGATGAGTATGACACCAGGGTCAGGACAAAGACTAACAACTGATGAGAGCTCCTAAAGGTTCTGTCACCGGGAGAATCTTACAGCTCACAGAGGTACCAAGGTCACTGGGGTAGCCTTGGGCAGGATGTGGTAGCCTGGGGCAGGATGTGGTAGCCTGAGGTAGAATATGGTAGCATAGCTTCCAACTTCAGGCTCCAAATTTAGCACAGTACTGCCACTCATCCTCATTAATGCTATCCCTGATTAAGGCAACCGGAATGCCCTAAGGAGCAGTGTTTTTGTCTAATCCAACAGGGAGAGGGTTAAGAACATAAGGTATGCATGTAGGAAATATGAGACTTTAATTAGTATTCCAGAAAGCTGTTCACTGTACATTGACACGAGTGACAGATGACAGGTGGAACATGTGTACATCTATGAACATAAACAACAACAACTTACTTGCACAAGATGGAAACTTGAAGGGACTGCCTCTGGGCGGGTCCCAGAACCCTCCTCTCCCACAGCGGTAGAACGGGGGTGGGACGTCCATGAAGTTGAAGCCAGGGAGACAAGCGATGGTACAGTAGTGTCCATGCAACCATGTTTTGCACATCTTGACGCCATTCAGTGGGCGTGGTGGCTCCACACAGTCGAACGCTGGACACAAACACATCAATATACTGAATGACATGCATGGTGTGTCATCAAGTTATTTGTGATGTTGAAATATATAAAATAGAATAAAAATCATAGGCCCCATTCCTTTCAACTGCGCGAAGTGTTCTCGGACAGATGTGTAATGTCACTGTACTGAGTGAAAGGAACAGCTCGTACAAGATGGTGACAAAGAGTGGCCTTAGATGTGGCGATGCCGCTGTACTGCACCACCTCCCTCACTTGCCAGTACAGACCGCAGTTTCTGGCCAGTGTGCGGGTCATTCCATAGTAACAAAGACAACTGTTCTCAGGATTAAGAGGTACAGCACGCCAGGGAAGTGATGTAACATGATGTCTGGCGTGTACTCACGTTTGATGATGATTTCAAATGTACATTCTGCTGAGTTGTTTTCCGCATCATAGGCAACATACGTGACAACGTACTGTCCATAGGCAAACGTCTGACCTACAATTACGAGAAGGTCATCAGACAAGCAATTCCAGCTGCAAAATGTACAGGGTGACCCCCCAAAAAGGTTTGGGGTCATCATGTTGGTATAAACATATGAAGAGTGTGCGTAGATGATGCTGGAGTGGCCTACCCGATCTGTGAGTCTGCTGGACGTTGACAATGCCGATGTTGTCGGAGAACACCGGCTCCTCCCAGGCCACACTCAGGCGACTCCTCTGGCTTACTTTGATGCTGGCACTCGGACATCGCTCCACCTTAGGAGGCTCCTTATCTGCAGCAACATCAACACTGAGTGTCAGTCCACGTTTAGTGCATCAGTTAGCACACTACCTACTAATTCAGGCATTCAAACTATTATAGGTTTCAAATTACTAGGGTAATAATGGTAGATTATTTAATGAGTTAATAAAGCGTTAGATGGATACAACAGAAGAGATATTACTGTACTGGTTACGGGCCTATTATCGCCCAGGACATATTATCACCTACCCCGGCGTAGCGCTTCCGCGTTCGTGATTCATTTGGATTATGGCATATTTTAAATAAAGAACACCTACTAATTACCACTAGGTGATAATTGGAGCAATAATTGTATTTTATTTTAAATGAACACCAATTAGCCAAAATTGACATATCGGGGGGTTAATCACGTGACTAAACAATAAGTCGCTTGTTTATATTTGTTTGTCAGCCATAATGTCCTTTCATGTAGTTATGGCATAGCACAATTTCCATCAATCTCTACAGCATTTTATGTTTATTTACACGTTGTACAAAAACATCGCTCTGTTAGTTTGTCATTGAGATCGCTTCAAAATGTCAAAAATAAATCACTAGGCAAAACAAACGGTGTGTTTTTATAATACGTGATTAATCTTTTTACATCCATGCATTAGGTATGGTTTATATGTTAGTAAATACCAATTTAAAATTAAATGATTTCACTAGAAGATTACGCACCCCGTCCTGTTTTATGGGGGCGATAATAGGTCCTGCCAGTGACGTAAAAAGGCCTATTTTCAC
>JAVCKZ010104206.1:0-10740 GCA_034780755.1 Lepetodrilus elevatus
TATTTCAAATCAACTGAAAAGGATTAGCAAACAAGCAAACTGCTTATTTTAATGCCGCTCCATACATTACAAAATAGGCATACATTAAATCATACAGATACATAAATTCATAAATATATAAACACAATATTGGTGCTGATGTGATGGGTGATACATCGTTAGTACTAATTTGCAATGTGTAACAAACTTCATTTGAATAAATCTTCAAAAGACCAAGGATGGGAATAACAATAATTTGTTTTAAAATAAAGCTACGTGGTCTGCTATTGAAGGAGTGAACAGACTGCAGTATTTCTCTGTTGACTGATGCCGAAACTCCCGAACAACCATGCATACAATATTGATATTATGTAAATTGTAATAAATTTACGTGTGCATGTATACCGGTATTATAATAATGATAACTATTTCTAGCTCGCTTCCTAAGAAGGTGCATTGGTCAATAAACTATTCATTTCACGTAAGAATTTACTATTATATACTTGTACACGTATTTATAAACAGTCATAAAACTTCTGGTAGGAGAAAACATACAGAAAATCTTTAGACAAATAAAGTATTTACTTCAGTGTAGATACAGCACGATATATATATATATATATGTGGCATTGCGATGTAAAATAGTAATACATATGTATGTTATGATAATATGCTTCAGTTTATTGATTTTAGATTATCATAGTAGCATGAACAGAATGCACTATAATATATGTTCAATATTAATAAAAGCCAAGAACAACGGGTTCTAACTAATCAGAGAATAGTTTTTGCATTGCACCCAATATTAATCTCACTAGACATTGTCATGACCTTGTAACACTGTTGATATAAATGAGAGAGCATTCGAAGAGTTTTGCCGTGTGTAATAACTGTATGTTTGCCTTTTTACGCGGGTCTTATCACTCTCTATTTCGTTCCTCGCCCCATATTATATAGCGAGCTAGCGAACTAAACAGGTCATGACGATTGTGAATGAATATAACTCTAAGTAAAAGCTCGTGGAACTATATCCATTATGTTATTCTCATGGTATAGTGAAAACAGCAAAGCATGGGTTTATATTGTTATACGTTTCGGAACATATAGCGGCCGATGACAATACAGCGATTGAAAAGCGAACATGTGTAATTAAACACATAAAGCCCTTTAAACTAGTATGTATGAAGGCCTTTAAACTAATATGCATGACTATAATGTTCTCAGCTGGTAATAGCATCATTCGTCTTTGGCTCATTCCCATTGGCTCGTATACTGTCGTAGAGAGAAACAGCTATATAGGAAGGAATCCAGTTTGCAAACTCTGATTTCGATTTGAAGAAACGGCATGACGAGAGTATACATAGACACAGTTACATGATGCACAACTATGCATGTATTAAGTGTGCATCCACGCAATGCAAGTCTATGGGCGTGGCGGAGTGATGAATTGTGTTCTTCGCGGGAAACGCGTGTAGTGTAGAAGTGCGTTTGCTTTATTTGTACAAGTGCATTTGCATGGACCTATTCTTGAACAACTCCTGATCATGATCTCGGCGAAATAGTGTTGTGACGGGATATGTGACATACGCTAGTTGTATTATCCTCGTGTGCTCTTACGTATTAATTACGTAGGTATAAAGGTGTGTGTTTTCATATGTGCAAACAGTACTTAGCTGGATTACCAAGGACAGGAATGCGTCAACGGCTATAATACATAGCCTTAAACATGTCGGGAAAGTTCACGGTGTTAATAAAGATACAAATCCACGCAAATCTGACAGGATTTGACATGGTGTAAGACGGCTGGGCTCCGAAATCCCTCAAATGGACTGTTTTCTTGGAGAAATAATTAAAAGGGATTATTTCTCCTCTCCGAGGCGCACCGGTCTACGGATCCGGACTAGTGTAACACATTAGAGCGGAAGGCGGGAGTCGGACGTATAAGTTTCATTGGTTCACATCCGACTGTGGAGACCCCGGCCAGTCAGCGCTACCTGACTGGGTCACGTTAGGTCAAACAGTGATTGATTTGGGGGGACGGGTCAATGTTATCGATCCCTGGTGCTGACATATTGTGACTGGCTGTCAACTTCGGGTTCAGGGCGGTCCGAAAAAAATAACCAAGCCATACCCACGTGGGCTGACAGCAGACGGGACACTTATGACTTTGTTTGGGCTCGGTCACACTTCTAATCTCGCGGCCCTGTAGGTCGAAGTGGAAATACTACCGTAATTGTCCTGTATTTTTTCCTTATGCGTTTATTCGCTGTCTTCTGTGTTGCCTAACGACTCTGTCTGGAATACCTGTGTGCAGCAAAGGTGAATAACAAAACTCTGTGAATCTGTCGTCTGCAAACTGGTGAGAAAAGCAGACGACAACTTGTATTTCTCCAAAAGAGGGACTATAATCTGCTATATATTGTTGGGGAGTGCGCCCGATTCTGTCTGTGCATCTAACTACTGGACACCCGCGGAGGATTGTATAGTTTGAACATTGGATACATTGACATAAATGTCTTAGGAAAATAAGTTCTACCATTCCAACGTAAACATCGTCCAACCATGACAGCGAACTTCAGGTAAGCCTACCTTTTAAATCTCCAGACATAACATTTGATTGTTTTTTGTTTTTTTTTCTTTTTTTCTTCTTCTCTCTTTTAACCATGGAATTTGAACGCCTACGTTATTCTATCGTTGTGTGGGTGGAGGATTGACGGTTTTAATCTAACCGCATGTACAATTAATTACAACATTTCGGGGTAATCTTTGAGAGCTAGCTTTCATTCCAACGCTGAACTGATTGTACGAGCATTGACATTTACAAAGGAGAGTGAAAAAGGTGTAGATTGTTTCCCGCCGGTGTGTAACGGTGCGGTTGAGGTGTGATACACAGAAAGTATATAACACTGTTATGTGTCTCTGCTTTGCAGAACGAGGTGCAATGGTAAAAGGGCCGCTTGACTACAGGGTCCTATATCTGCTGTGAATAAAGCACACTGCAGCCTACTCGTTTCACTGTAGGATCCTGATTTCAATTTGCTTGGTGCTGTGTTACTTGATACGGAATAGATATTGACACTGTGAGATTGCTGGCTTGCGTGTCTAGCAGGACTAGGACTTGTACACGTTCTGAAGGATCAGGATCTCGATGTGTATGCTTGTCAGCTTCATTTTGAGGGCTACTTTTCCTTAGCATGATGATGCAATACATACATAATGTTCAATTGAGTCTCGTGTTGCATATGCCATCTCTTAGGAAGTAGTGAATTTAATGTTCTCACCTGTGAACAAATCACAATTAATATTTGTATTATACATGTCATTTTAGGTTGTTTCCATCATAATTCGACCACTTCCGGATACCAATATTTAGATGTGTCTGCATGGTTCCACGATGATTACAAGGGAATTGGTCGTTAACAGACGCTAGCATGGCGATATATTGGCGTTGTATGACCAATGGCAACTATGATTACTACCTAGTTATGGATTTGATATTATCAGGAACAAATGCTCTATCTTGTATTATGAGATATGCTACAAGTAATATATAGTATACCTTATAGTTCTTGGATGCATAGTGGTATGATGGCATTTTACAACTATAGTAGGTACTATAGTATTCATATACTGTTTAAGATGTATCGGATACATCCATATCTGTAAGATAGTGTTCCATGATCTCAGGTATTCTTCCAGGTATTGTTCTGTTCCAATCGCGGCATATGTATATATATGTTCCGGGATCTTCCCCCACATTATACAGATGTACACCAGATATAGATGTTTAGAAAATGCAGCCTGTCCGAGTAAGGTTACCCATCGCTAACCATGTACAAGGGTCTCTGTACGTTATTAGTGCCCTTTATGTGTAACTTCCTCGCGTATTTGCTGCACGGCCAACATATACAAGTCGTAAAACGTTGCCGTAAATACAATGTTTAGTGAAGTGCGCGTGAATGAATCCCTAACTGTAGGTGCATCTAGACATTGTGCCAACTGTACACATCATTCACAACAAAACGTAAATAGCAAATAGTGCACTGAGTACGCTGCTGCTAAATATACGAGTGGTAAAATAAGTTCGGGAACTAATTATAGAAGTCTAAGTTCATCCGATGTGGTTAGCCATACGTCGGTATGTTGTTGGCTGTAATAGGCAATGCTAGTCCCTACTTAACATGTGTCAGAACAAAGAGATCAAATCTATGTACAACTAGGACGTTTAAAATAATGTTATTTCACGTTATAGTATCATAGATGGAACTATGGATGTTTGACGTTTTGCTAGCGTCATCGTGTACCTGTTGCATTATAATTCAACTGATGATGATACTGTATTTCTCGATGAAGGGTTGAGATAATGGACTTATTTCCTGACAATTCGTGTAAATTCAGTTCTAATTTGTCCGGTTACTCAATTATAAGTTGTTGGGAATGTATTAGATTGGTTATTATTGTGTCAGGATGTGTGGTATCGCAGTGGTGTGGACTTCCGAGTCAAAGGTCCCAGCATCAATGTTCGCGAAAGTTACCTTTCTGATGCGATCTTGATAGGATGCTCTCTCTGTAGAGTGGCACTGCAGTTATAACCATCCTTGGTCTGCTAGTACCAGCCGGTGCTCTCAGGTTTACTGCAACATTCAGCGCTACGGATGTTGCGGGTTTCCTCCTGCCTTAACCTGACATGTCGTGATATTAGTGAAAGAATCGTCTAAACCCCAGTACAAAATAAAGTACCGTGTCCTCTCATGTCAGCTAGCCGACTCAATTATCAAACTGTGATGCAAATAATTATATAGTCTTAGTTTCAAGGAAATGTATCGTACGGGAGTACTGCACAGCGTTGTAATGGTATATTTCTTGGTCACCCACGACGGGCGCCAATGTGTGAGGCAGTACTATTATGTGATATACATGAATACCCGGTGTATGAATTGCTATAGTGTTTCCATGTGCATTACGTCCTGATATGAACCCCCAGAGGGTCCTTCTCGTTGTCTGTTCTAAGTACTACTGATTTATAGAACTTTAATATGTAATACGACCCATAGTTTGTGGTTGTGGGGGATACACGATCGATTAACCTGCTCAGTGTCGTACACTTTGTTCTGACCTTTCCGCTCTGGCCAGGAAATCTGGATACGATTGTTACGTGGATGAGAGATGAAAAAAACCACTATAAATGTCGCGTGGCATTGGTGACAGCTGTGATCCTATAGTTTCATTAAATACGTCCTGGGCCGTGTGGACATCCACTACCCACAGAATACATGCAGGTACATCGTCACAGGCATAGCTAGTTGAATAGCCGTATTAGAATTCTACTGTTGACTGCGCCATTTCAGGAAATGTTTCGTGATCACCATTTTAATGAGTCTTCTCAAAACGATACAAACTCCTAAATTCAAAATAATGCTAATGATTATTTTAATTATTATTATTTTTGAATATTATTATTATTATTATTATTATTATTATTATTATTATTATTATTATTATGCATATAACATATAGCGCAAATATCCAGAATAACTGCTCAAATGTGCATGTTGGGGGGAAATGGGTGATTAATCCTCTTCTTGTAACTACAGCATATATAGTACCTGAATATATATCTACATGTATGTGTGTATGATGCAATATTGTAACATCTGGTCTGCTGCTATTTAATGTGATGTATTAACGTGCGTGTTTTTACCGGCATTTCTGAGTCTATCCAAACCTCAATAGTATATGCTTTGACATCTTGAATTTTAGCACTGTGTGCAGTTTGACATACAATTATGACATGTTATGAAATAACCAATGCAGTCTATAGACGTACATAGTTCACACCTTCTACTTGCTTGAATTGGTCGCACATGATTGCCTGCTTTCAGTATCTCCATAGCATAGTTATAAATATACTGTCACTCCTCGTGTACATAGCACGCCCGTTGCACATAATAGTTGTATCTATAATTGATTGTAAGTTAAAATGTCGGAACCCGCTACAACCGTAAATCCATTCAATTGGCTGCATTAAACACTTTTTTTCGGTACAATGGTTGAGATTATATATAGACAATCAAAGCTATTGTAGCAATATAACATTTATTCATGCAACCAGACTTACACTTGTAACGGGTTCCGACTACTGAAATACAATTGATATTGTGAAACCCGAGTGTATTGTCTCGTCTTAGGTATAGCATACATGCATGCACATCTTAAGACTGCCGGCTATTTTAGTATACTGTCTTACCTGGGTTCCGGTTAGATGTATGACATGACTTCTTAAGGCAACAGAGTTGTATTCGTGTACACTAGGCAATGCCTAGATGTGGTAAATATTCATATCTGCATAGATTTAGCATACTATGCAACGCCAATTTTGTTTGAGTTTACGTATGTGCATGAGATCATCGTTTCATGTTCTGAAAGGCTTCACGGCATACTACCACAGATCACTATCACGAATTGGAGTTAAAAATGCAAACTACATGCACTAGCTTAGCATACATCTTATCTCCTTTGTACCTCCAAATATATTTAGTTTATCTGTAGGATATATAAAACATGTCATTGCAGTTTACAGTTCCAGTAAAACCCGAATATAATACTGTAAAATCTCAATTTCCTATAGTCTACTGACTAAGGGGGATAACCCTAATAACTGACCACGGCCAAAGTAACATTTCACGACCACTGGCACCAATATATGTACGAGTCGTAAATAATTAATAAATATTAATACATATTAATATATTGATAACTTGTGAAGCATATGGAATAAGTAACTGGTTGTATAAAGTACTTGTGTAGTCAAAACAAATATATTTATTGCTAAGATATTGCTAAGATATTACTAGACTATTATGTAGGTCAGTGATCTGTGGCAGTATATGCGTTTAAGGATGTTGTGTGTGGCCTTGACAGACTACTGCTGACCCAGCCAGCGAAATTCACAAGACACCATTTTTACGAGCAGTTTACAATAATGTCAATTGACCATGGCGAGTACGTGCCTACACTGTTTAAAGGGACATTACCACTTTACAGTTGGGGAATTCCCCATTAACTACTTATCTGAAATCAGAAGTTAGTTTCCTCGAATACCGCGTACTACCCAAAGGAGGATCGATGTTAGTAATAATTATAAGAAAATAAAGTCTTATTACTTGAACATCAGTTACACGTTGCTTGTTACAGTCGACATGACCCGGATAGGTGCATACGATGGAAGTGTACCAATACACGAACATATATCCATCTAAATACACAATAACTCATACCAATGTACTGTCCAGTACGTCCGTAACTAATTGCACTTTTATTTTAATATCTGGCATATGGCGTCTCTCGCCCACTGGATCCGTGTCGTGACATTCATAACAACAATGAATTTAATTATAATTATGCTGATCATATAACGAAAGGCGTTGCCCAATCTTGCTATGTCCAAGTACGAAAGATCATGGTGTCGTGTTGTCACATATACTGTACATGCACATGCTTTCCTATTGGATTTCTTTATAATATGCCACTAAATTGCGTGAATTTTTTATATATACTTCTTCTTCGCCTATACATAATATGATGGGTTGTCACTAACTGAATTAGCTGAATCATTATATAAATCAGCGGTTGACGCAGTTTTGCATAATTTTTTCTCTGCCAAGTCCTTGTTGAATGTTGCTATAGTTGTACTTGCATTGCTCTTGGTGTAAATAACTGGACACTGTATAGTCGGTCTCGTGTTTAAACGGGACCCATATTAGGGTAACACATCCAATGGCAGATAAATAGTGGTGTTTAATGAAGATATTAGATTGGCTACATAATCGATGTACATGTATATTGTTCACAAAATAATAACTATCATATAGATGTGTAGCATCCTTTAAACTCGCTATATTTTCTCTCTCTCTCTCTCTCTCTTTCTCTCTCTCTCACACTCACTCTCATTCACTGCCACGCACGTACGCACGCATGCACGCGCGCACACACACATACATGCATACATACATACATTGTCCTACAGTATTTTGTGTATATTCGCATGCTGTTATACCTACTGTGATTTTAAGTTGGACTAGAGGATGAACGCATTGGGTATGCCTTGTACCAGTTCACGCAGTGTTAATGGTCTCACGAATAGAACTAACGACCAAATATAGTGCGTTTATGACCGTATCTGACTGAATCGGCGCGGTCTTTCTCTGCATCCACCATCCCCACTGTCTGCTCGCGACATCACTGTCGAGAGCTCGCGACGTACAACGCATTACAAAAGAAAATATATAATAGTACGTCAGATTCCTACATCAGCAGAATAGTTAATGTCATATAGTGTATATATACTGGCTAGTTACTGTATATAGTACATTATTATAAGTAATCAGATGTTGATGTTGTCAAGATGTCCAGTAATTAAGCTGACTGCATGCATATTTAGTTTGCATATCTGCATCATACATACCTCGTCTAATGCATCTGTTTAATATACATAATTCTAAGAATGCATTACTAGTATATAAAATGATACTTCTGTAGAGTAGGTAATTATAACACGTACGCCCCTCCCGTACACCCCACCATTTTCCCCCTTTTCCATATATCCTATGGTACATCATATCTCCATAAAAATACTCCACGAATTCCAATGTTTCCTTTGAAGTGATTGGCTGTGCATGCATGTAATGTGGCGGTGTGTGTGTGTGTGTGTGTGTGTGTGTGTGTTTGCGTGTGCGCGCGCGCGTATGCGTGCACAAACGCATGCAATACTGTACCGGAAGTTCTTGCAATTGTGTGCATTATCATGCACAATGAACAGATCAATTTAGTTTATGATTCATAGCAATTATCATTCATATTCGAGAATGGAGAACATTATATAATTGCGCAATGTATATGTATCCCATAGAGACTGATAAACTAGGAAGTGGTGTGCATAATTGTAATGGCTGGTTCCTACTTTAGATTAGACCTAAGTAAGTAAATTCGGATTTGATCTATTCCTCGGACCCGGACCCGGGAATGATGGTATATTCGCCGGACCCGGACCCAATTCCCGGAAATCTGATTGGCTCACGTGGTTAGTGTTAAGGTTAGGACAATATTATTTTCGCATTTTGGATGAAGTGAGCCAATCGGATTGCCAGGAATTGGGGATGAATAGACAGCAGGTCCAGGTCCGGGTCCGGGTCAGGGAAATAGATCTCATCCTAATTTCGCAGCCACCGACTGTTGTACCGCGTTGCTTGGCGCTGGTTCATCACCATCGTGGTAGTAACATCCACCTTGTTTCTCAGTCGGGATGATTACACCAAACTGCATACATTGTAGTCTAGATACTCGCACAGGCTTATCCCGTAACGATATGGCATGAATGCGGCTTCTTGTGCCCGGGCACCTGCTATTTGACCCATCCATTATGCATTTCGTAAATCTGCCAGTCAGTCCTGTGTTTTGGGCGTTTAGACATTCCATTGGCACACTGGTGCTCAACACAACATGCATTTATCATCTCTGATAGTATCGCTTACCATTAAAGCATGCATCCCGACGTCTGTGGTTAGTGGGTATTGATAAATATGTTGGAATTATAATTAACCGTACGATCTGCCTGTATGCATGTGTAAATTAATACGTATATTTTGAGACATTTTTGTACACTATTGATAAAGGTCTGCAACCCACGCATAAGCATGCCTTGTATTAATGAACTGTGAATGGCACTTATCCTAGATTTTGTGACCGGATTTGGACTAGCCATAACATAGGATTTAAACTGGTACTCAGACATGAAATGCGAAATAAAAAGGGCTTTGGACTTTGAACAAATAAACATACATCTGGATCTGACTGTTTTATTTGATTCTGTTTGTACTTATTGGATTAAACACTTCAGAGGGTCCATATGTTTTATTATCAAGATATTCGTACATATCGTTTTCTGACAATAATTCAATGAAAACGGTTATATTGTTGTACGGCTCAAAGCTTCAAAATACATTTAAATGACATTTTTATTTTATAAACAGTACTTGAAATATGCATAAATGTATTCATTGTAAACCGTTCACGGAACATGGAAAACCTGTAATCTTTGAAGCCCGTCAACCATGTTGTGTCAACAATCTTTGAGTTCTTACTTCTCTAAGCTATATTTAGTGGTCGACAAGGGCCTTGGTTGTCTCGTGTTAGCAATACAAACACAAATGAAACCTCAGTCAGTTTAACTCGCGCATGAACCAGTTATGATTAAATATCGTCTTGCAGAGCCAACGGTATTCAATAAGTATATTGATGATGGAAAGGGAATGGTTTGAAGGCGACCGACATAGATAAACACCCTGGTACCTCATTCGTTCAATTTCTGAGCTGCGTATCGTAATTCTTTGTAACAGGGTTTGAAGTTATCAGATAAAGCTGATAGTGTTGGGGAACCTATAGTGTAGCTCACAACTGTTAGACCTACACGTTTTATGAGGTATCTGTCTGTTACTGTGAAGTACAAGGATATGTTGTTATCGTACATACATTATCGTTTCTTAAATGCCAATAGTATGATGACATTACAATAAGTATTGGATAATGTAAAATTACTTTTCAAATAGTTCAGTACCAATTACAAATGGAAATGTCTCTATGGGGGGTTTGGTGTCTAGTAGTATCGGTATTCTGCAAGTTGAAAAGAACAGGGGTGCGTTCAAGCTAGAATACGTATCGATATGTATTGCTATGTATTGCTACAGAAGCCGTTCAGCAGCACGC
>JAVCKZ010104217.1:0-10738 GCA_034780755.1 Lepetodrilus elevatus
GAGTTGCTGGATTGTGAGTCCAATGCTCTACCGAATGAGCCAAAGGGGTAACCCCGCTGGCCAAGACCAGTAGGAGCTTCTTATATCACACCCGGCTACAATTGCAGCAAGAATCTTTCACCAATATGCAACAGATAATTCATTAAATTCTATTACGATTAATAATATTTTTGTACCAACAAAAAGCTCCTACCTGTAACACCATCACGTAACCCGTGACAACGTGTCTTATGCTAGCAGGACATGGTTGCACGTGATTGGTTGTTGCCACTACAACATTCGTTAACAATTGCATCACAGCAAGTCGATCCTTCACCTCTGCAAACATAACAAAATGATGAAAAATAATAAATAAACATGTAAAAACTACAAAGGGATGATCGAGAATTCCTTTAAAATCAGTAATGAAATTATTCCAATATCTCCCAATATCAACCTACGTACCAACATAAATTATTTCAAAACAAATAAAAACACAGTCAGGCATGGCAACAGACAATTGTGATTTCAACAGAAAACCAGCCAGATCTGTAGTCCCCAAGCCACGTCCAAGACGAATAAACCCACCCATGGACATGCACATCTCTAGCGTTTACAGAATACTATATTAAATAGAATTTAAACTATTTTAGTTGATAGCATACTTCCCAAGGAGTTGAGAAATAGTGAGCCTGATCCACCGACTAAATGAGGATGTGTACACACAACTTTTCCATCGTGACCAGAAACATTATTATTATTATAATTATTATTGGTAGTAGTATTATAGTATTACTTACTGTCGATGCATGGGAAGACGACTGTCTCACAAAACAGAAGTCGGTATGGCTCCGCGATACAGCCACGTCTAGCCAAGTGTGACAGACACGATGCCACTCTCTTCCATTCAGACATCAACAAGTTGGGCAAAACCTATGTAGATAGAAAACACAAAACCTGACATGGATAGAATACACAAAACCATAGATAGAAAACACAAAACCTGACATAGATAGAATACACAAAACAATACATAGAAAACACAAAACCTGACGTAGATGGAAAACACAAATGGTTGCCGCAATACAGAGAACAATCGCCTTTCCAAGGAGATCAACAAATAACGTATTCTTGAAAATACAAGTGAGTGATTTGTAGCATTCAAATGTATAGTGCTCATCTATGCCACAGGAGAACTAACAAAAACATAGATATCGTACCACCAATTCATCCTGAATAGTTTTCTTCTATTTATGAATTGTTGGACAAGATTCAAACTCAGAACTGACAACTTTGGATACAACTACGATGGACAAATACTGCTGTACCAAGCCCCCATATATGAAGAAATTATTGCACATGATACAATAAATATTTTAAAACAATACCTGGCTTTTACCAGAAATCTATGAGAAATGCTACATAGCCTAGGTCTAGGGCTGTTTGACATAAGAAGCCACATACCTGTGTGAGGCCCGTTGCGAGGTTGTCAGGGGAGACTACTCTATCTAATGTTTCAACACGTTTATCCACAGCGGCCAATGATTCGTCAGAGACACTCGCAAATCTCAGTAGAGGAACACAGCTGTCTGCTGAAATAATTAACCAGAATTGGTGGCGACAAATGGCAAATTATATCTAAAAAATCTAAAAGTATGTCTTATAAATAAACGTCTGGAGAAAACAAACTGTCTTTAAAAAACCTCCCAGAAATAATGAAGCTGAACCTATATTATTCATCAGTCAATTAAAAAAATGATTGTTATTTTATGCATTATTTTCAATTACCATAGTTCATCCTGCTATAGGGCAACCTGGTTGTCATGGTTACCCGGACCACAGGTGAGCAGATTGCTGTTTTTTCTCTCTTTGGTATGTAAATGAATCACAAATTATCTGGGTGCGTTTGCGAAGGCGACACTAGCGTTTGGTTGAGCCTTGGCCGGCAATATGTGCCGGATGGCGTTTGAGTTATTTCCGGCGGCTAGACTACTTGGGCGTATTCCATTATATTATCCTTGTTGTTGAATAAATTCATGACTTCACCACACACTCCGACAACGATCCGCGACATTCTATGTATAAATCATTGTGCTCCGAGTGCTCCAACAATGCCCTTATTTATGCGCGCGCAAAGCGGCGTACGACGGCAGAGTAATCGAGCAGCTCTGTTCTTGTCGACCCGACGCTAGTGTCGCCTTCTCAAACGCACCCTCTGTAGACTGGTACAAGTTAAAGTCTGGGTATCTGCTCTGCAACTGGTTAACTCGCCTATGCTGAAGTGTGTAACATGTAAGAAAGAATTTATTGAAGGCAATGGCAGTGACCTCTACAAAGTGTTACGGGTATATTGTAACTAGGTTCAGTCTACTTACCGACATAACCCAGGACTTGTCCAGCCATGCTGTCAATGGCAGTGACCTCTACAAAGTGTTAGGGGTATATTGTAACTAGGTTCAGTCTACTTACCGACATAACCCAGGACTTGTCCAGCCATGCTGTCAATCATCTGCAAAAACAAAGGGAAGCAACCATGATTTTATTCATACATTTTCACTATGTACATGTACGTTATTTTCATTATAAAATACAATGCGTAAAAAGAAATGTATTTATGTAAATTTCACAGTAAGAACTATAAAAGCATTATCCATACAAAATAGCATTGTTATAGTCTTAAACAAACCTGATCATAGTCAGTTTTTCGGTGTTCATCTAGTTTGGGTAATGTCTTCTGCAGGTGAAGAAATACAATCCAATCGAGCTCCTTGGCTTGAAATTTCAACCAATCATAATCTCTGTCTGAAATTGATTCAATGTGACGACGATTTCTTAATTAAATACATCAAATGAAATTAAGTGAAAATAAACTGGGATATATACTGTATGTGAAAAAGTATCGGTAATTTTCACGTGTGAAAAATAACCTAATCACGTCAGAGTCAAGTATATTTTATGTCGTAGAATTAGATACGGTTATGGATTCGAAGGAGGAAAAAGCTAAAATTCCGAACCATTTAAGTTGCTGAAGACATCAGTATTCCTGGACTGCAGCTGATGAAGAATCTTCACACACATCTGCTTCAGCGATAGCTTGTTGGACACGTGACTGCCATCCCATAATTCCAAACACCCCTGCAGTAGACTGCACAGACTAAGTAACAAGGCCAGAGGTCGAAGGTCAGATAACCAATCAGAGTCTCTCCTCTGCTCCAGGACACATGAAAGTAATTTCAAAGCAAGCTCAGTGCTGATTGGCTGGTTGGGCGACTCTAGGGAACCAATGAAAGGCAGTATAGCAGTTGAGGAAAATTCTCCTGGTGCTAAGACGGCTGTTTCTAGGAGACTTTGGTCACAGACTTTCCTCTTGAAATCCTGCAAGTATAATAATACATTTATGCGCAAGTTAAAATTTTATGTGCAGATTTGTAAACAAAACTTTGGGTCGAGCGTGAAATTATGGTAACAGTTTCAGAATTTTAGGACCAGATCTATTTTATAATATTCTTCCAGCCAGACTAATAAACAAAAAACAACAACTGCGCTATCACTATTGAGAATTTTGTGACACCACTAGCATGACGGCTGAATGAAACTGAACTAAAAACAAATAATATACTCACCTGAAGAAGTAATGCAACAAATTTGATGAGATTCTTCTCCTCTCGTTGACTCAGAGTATGACTCTCGATGTGTTCAATGATCATGTGACACAACACAGATTGTCCCGTAGCTTCATCGTTGTCATTGTGATGACGACATAGGTCAGGTAAACTGTGGAATATCTGAAACAGCAGCTCATATTAAACAATGGCGGATACAGACGAACCTAATGTATTTTTCGCATCTAGAGAAATTGCATCAACTCTTCCTTGAATACATTTTATTTTATGATTAAATTAGTGCTTTACGTTGCAGCGGCAATATTTCACCCATACGTGACACTCCTTGAATACAGGAAATCTTGAACTGTCCCCATAATACCTGCACCACATTAATAATGAATTGAGCCAGGTTAGATGAAACAAATGCCATGTTCTTTTCAACTGTACCAGCTGTCTTATTTTGTTTTTGTATTGGGGTTTAAAGTTGCTTTCTAGCATCTTTCACTAATATCACGACTTGTCAGTTTAGGGCAAGAGGAAACCCACAACATCCGTAGCGCTGAATGTTGCAGTAAACCTGCGAGCACCGGCTGGTACTGACAAGACCAAGGATGATAACACTGCCACTTTACAGTCGGTGCATCCTATCAATATCGCGTCAGAAAGGTAACTTTCGCGAACATTGATGCCAGTCCCCCGGGACAGGATTTGAACCTGGAACCTGAATTAACTATTGAACTATTAACTATTGAACCCGGGAAGTTGTAATGTCAAAACACATTATTTTTTATCTTAGTTAAACAAGATCGCGGACTTGAGCTTACTATTGTTCAATCCCAATCTCGCTTTTCCAAAACAGGAAACAATTCTAGAGGTGAGCAAAATGTATAAATAGAAGATATTGAACAATTATCGATTAATAGTTGACTGCCTACACCAACTAGTCGACTAGCACTTTTCAATAGTTGTCTCGGCCCTACTATTATCATTATCGGTATGCAGAAAAATATTTTAAAAATATATTAATAATATTGCATCCAAATTTTATGTTGCCACATAGATTTTCTTTTTGTATTGTTTATCTTGAAATAATAAATACAAAACTATGAACACATGAATACATATTTTAAAATAGTAGGACAATCAGAAAATGTACCTTGTCAAATATACTTGTGTAGACAAATCATGTACATACATTCGGGTAAAATAATGACCATGAAATATTTCAACAAGCTCTGATTGTATGTCTTACATAGGACTGTCAGCATCTTTGGACTGTCAGCATCTTTGGACTGTCAGCATCTTTGATGTCATGCACAGACTATATGTATTGTCATAAAGTGTATACACCCAGTACATCTCTGCTGTCAATGGCATCAACATTGTGGCCAGAAAATACAGACAGGGGACGGGTTAGCTGTATTATTTATTATCTGTGATGTTCATGGCAGCAGTCGTAACCTGCCCATTTCTGGTAAAAATATTGCTACAATATTGTTACAACACACAACTGAACATCTCCGATAACCTGTACAATATATGGATGGCAATATACACAGAGAATATATAGGTCAACATGACAGCAACATGCATTTCACAGACACCACTCCCTTTCGTACACTCACAGCGCAACGGAGAAACAAAAATAATTATAAAATATTTAAATGCATTTTGCACGTATAATATTCATAGAAACAAATGCTACAAGATAAATGAAAACATTTACTTCAATTTCATAGAAGACAATAATCTGGGGGTCATTAACAAAATAATACAACTCAAAACAATTCATCTTTGCTGAAAACCGAGAGATCTTGAATTCTGATGCAAAGACGCCTCTCAGTTAATATATAAAATGATTTGGATTTTATATACTGTATATAAAAAAAAGTATATAAAAATGTTTACCAATTAAGCTAATGTACAGGAATCATCATGCATATGTTTAACAAGCCCAAGATGAATACTGCTATTACACCATTGGCGATGGTTCTTTTTACTACTGGGAAACATGCACCCCTGAAGCTTACCTGTTCCTACATCTTACCCCACCCCCACCCCACCACACCCCACCCCACCACACTAATGCCTCCCACCCATCTTTCTTAGTATTAAGAGTATTCTGTTTTGGCACAGTTAAAAGAAAGCACAATTTTTGTGTGAACCATTTAATTTCTCATTCACAAATACCAGAGATTATCTGATCCACTCGGCAAGTCAAGACTATAAATAATACACAAATCTACTTACGTAACTCAACTACAGACCTTACTGTGAGCATGCATCAATGCTATTCAGGACTGCCAGCACTATTACTACACAGCATTGCATGGACTGGCAGGTTCTCCCCCCCCCCCCGTCCCCCGCCCCCAAAGTTTAAAGAACAGTAAACAACTGGATAGTTCTCAGAGAAAAGAAAATGTTTGTGGTCAGATTCTTTGATTGAATTAGAGTTTTACGTCGCAGCGGAAATATCTCACCCATAGGCGACCAGTTTCAGTATTCATAAGTCACAAGCACAGGTGAAAATGTTTTAGCACATTGCAACATCAGCACAAAATGTAATGTAAAAGTTTGACAGTTGAGATGTTTGCTTCGCTGATTTCAAGAGGTAGTTGTTGACGGGTTGCAAAAGATCGCTGCAAACTAATGACAAAGAGAGCAGTTAATTATGCTACAAGTCGATAATATTTCTAAATTGATTAATCGTACTGACAGTAGACAAGTAGAAAAAATTAACATGGAATTATGATATATTGAAAACTGACAAAATATATACCTCAATCCATCTAAAGGCCACTCGGAACTCCCAATCTCACCGAAGTTGAGTAAAATCACAAAATTGATTGAAGCTGAATAAAATCAGACTTCCAACTACTTATTTTACCCACTAATCTACCTCACAGGCATATTCAACTTGTAATAGTGATAATTAAACCTGATCTAACATTTAGAGAGAGGCTTATTTTAAAATAATAATAACTATCATACCCCAAATGAAGTATTTACAAAGGATTACTTTTCGACACTCGTCATAAATTTTAAATCATACTTGAATAGGATGTGCTCTCTCTTCTTTAATTCAACATAATGATATTTTTCCTGAACTGTTTGCATCATACATCTATTTTACACAAATTTGTAAAAGTATGCAGCAATCCAATCGGTTTATTTACTTAACAGGGGAGCAGGGTTTTTCTCGCATACAATTCACTGTACAGACCGTAATAAGATTACAAACTTTTTTTAAAGACATAAAAAAATAGCACTTGAAAGTGTGATCACTATGGCAACAATGAACATGCATATTTCGTAAGAGTTGTCTGTACAGCGGAGAATCCGGCTCACCTGCATAAAGATTGAGAGAGAAAAAAGCTATATAAACTGCTTCTAAAGAGAGTATCAAAAGACTTGAGGTAAATTGCTAAGTCATAAAATACTCCCTAGAAAAATGCCCTATATATAATACAATGCCCCAACTACCTTTGGAACATATAACGGACAAAATATTATAATAATAATAATAATAAGAGAAAATATTTTTAATAAGTCATGGACTTGGGCTATCGCTAACTCGCCAAACTTGACTGATGTGGGTCGATAAACGACATAGATACTTTTTTTTCATGTTCAGAGAGGGGAAGTTGAACTTTTACCGTTACAGAATTGTGCGAATCTCTGAGTAGGACAGATAGTCGGTCTGACAAGTCTTCCGTCTCGAGACGAGGCGTGCCAACAGACCACACCCTCGGGATGTATCTAGAGCAGTTAACCCATATGTATCTAGAGCAGTTAACCCATTATCAAGTCAATATCACAGCCCTTCAACCATGCACACCACGTCTTCGTGAAAAAGAGTGAAGCAGTTAGGGGTGAAGGGATACCAGAGAGCATGCATCACACTGTACATTATCACATTCATCTGGAAGGTTTACCTCCAACTACAGAGGGATTACGAAAAAGAAAGAAAAAAAATGGAGAGAAAAAAACAAAAAAGATTTCATCTTTAAGTAACCTTTCTAAAGGTTTGAATCAATAAATAGCGATAATTAATTTAAACAAGTCAATATGCTTTGCTTTTCCTTTCATCTCTTGACCTTTCATTGAAAGACATTTGAACACGCGTGTTCTTTCCTCGGTACAGTCGACGACAAACAAACCGATCTTTCAAATATGGGACGCAGCAGGTATTTTGTTGTTTTCGTGCGCAAGAATGTCCTCGGCTCCTGTGTCAAATCGATGGTCACGACCGCAGCACACAGCTCAGCCAGATAATCGATGGTCACGACCGCAGCAAACAGCTCAGCCAGATGTAGTTGCACAACACGAGGTGTAGAAAGTTTGACGGAGAAAACATGCATGAAAGGTACACGTGACTCTGGTTGCTATGGCGACGCCAACACGTCTGTGGTAGGCACTTCAAAAGGACTCGTAAAAACATTTCTCATTCGCTCATCCTAGCCAATCGCACACCTCGACACATACCACGATACACGCCGTAAGAAGATTATCCAGAAAGGAAAAATATTCACTTGTTCACCACCCACGAGCTTTGCGAGTTCACAATGACCACATACTGCATGATACAGTTACAACGCGGGCCAATAAGACTAACTGTTCCGGACGACATTCTAGAGAGCCACTGGATGTCTTTGTGAGTGATGAGATCGGTTTTTATTCTGTCCCTGATTCACAGTTGGCATCCGCGTCTTATAACACATACAGGCATCTCTCCAGAATATCGAACACTGACCGACTCCGTCGGCAATCATCCATAACGCTGAAAGATATCGACCCGCGGCAACACTAATTTAAGGTCATGATTTAAGGTTGTGTCTAGACACCCGGTGTAAACATCTCCGCACAAGTTCCGCGCACCAGCTCCGTACGACGGCACACGCGGCCCAGAGTCCTCGCCTATCCCACAATGCCGTTGGCTTCCTGCCGCTCAGAGTTGACGTCCTGGAGACGTCGCATCAGTCCGCGGGAGCAGATCTTCTTGTTGGGGCTGTCGTCCACGTCATCTCCCTGGTCCACCTCCAGCATCCGCTTCCCCGACAACTTCCGCTCCCCCATACGCACCATGTTGTTGATAGCTCGCAGGTCCTGCAACACGTGGACAAACCAGTTACTAATCACGTACAACTGTGATGCTCCCCAAGTGCTTTGAACACTATGTATTCTCATGATACAACATTCAAATAAGACTTTTCATGAGACATAAACATACGTCATGAGATGGGATTGACAAACAGGATTTCAACATCCTATATTAATGTCACTGCCAAAGTAAAAGTCGTACAACGGTACTAAAATTGCCATAAACATTAAATCTTATAGTGATGAATGAACATTCCATAACCATAACCCTGACCTGCCAAAAAAAGTGCTGAATTGGGACAAATGAACTTGTATAACAATAACAATGAACAATTTATATCATAACAATAATGCTTATATTACAAAAATCTTGTAAACAGAGTCCCTGACTGAATTAAGTGTTTTACATCACAGCGAGAGTACTTCACTCATACACAACGACCATTCTGTGGGCCAGGGGGCCTGCAATGGCTGTGGCGAACTCACCTTGGCGGGGCTCCTGTTGATGCAGAAGGAGATGCCCTTGGGCTGCGTGCAGTGAGTGGCGCTCCCTGCATGCGGTGAAATGTACACGGAGCAGCTGCTGGACACGCGGCGCGGCGACACCTGCTGACTGCGCACCATGGGCAACGGCGACAGAGGAGGGATGTCCTGGGGAAATGTTGTCAAAACGTGTGAACGTTTCTCTTCGTGAATAAAATACTTTTTAATCTTAAAATATTACTTGAATTAATTTCTTACATCGCAACGGGAATATTTTATTTAATTTATTTTTTAATAAAATGTTAACATGCATTTTATTTTTACAATATATATTTTCAAATTAATTGCCAATGTACGATACACACATATCAAGTAAACTTTATCTACTTACTGTAGCTGCACATGTGGTAGAAAACTTGACAGCAAATTTCTTTATCCTGTTCACGAAAACCTGAAAATAAAATGTACAGGCTTGAACTTCATCTGACTGAGTGAGTGAATTATTGTTTTATGTCACAGCGGGAACGTTTCACCCATAGGCGACGACTATTTATCTGGCGTACCCTTAGGAAAATATTAATAGTTCGGCAAAAGGAGATTTTTTTTCAAATATAATGTAGGTTGTAGCTGGAACTCACGGTATTGTAGAACTCAATCAGGTCTCCCCTCTCCTCGCCAAACTCAAAAGATGCACCGCCGCCAATCAGCTTGGTCGGCGTGGGAGGCTGGCTGTTTGGCTGAGGAACGGGCAACGTGCTGTCCGAACGAATAAACCCCAGCATTTCTGTCCTCTCTGAAATCGTCAATAATCAACATCAAATGCCAACAATTCCTCCAAAACAACTGGGGTCATATTCTCGAATCTTCGTAAGTCCTAAGAAGTAAATCTATCTAAGTACCAAGATTTTGCCTAACTGGCTTTCTGCTTATGTTAATTTTTTAAAGAGATATTTTCTCACTAAGAAGTTTCAAGAATACGGGCCCAGGCTATTATTTCTAAATAAAGTTGTCAAACAGCTTAACGATTGATAGACAATACAATACGCACTCTTCTCTTTCTCGTCGCGTTCCGTGTTGACTGGTGAAGAGGACCCGCTCTTGCTGCTGTCGCTGCTCCCAGACGTATTCCTACGCCGTCCTGCCAACAACACGCTGCGGTACACCTGCAAATATAAAAATAATAACTTCAGAAAACTTCCATATTTTGGATACATATAAAAACAAATCATGGATCGAAATTAACACTAGACCTCTAGCCCGGGAGATTTATCCCAATGCTAAAGGTATCCTAAGGACTAGTAGAAATTGATAACAATTGTTATTTGTATTACTATTCGGGCTAACGTTAAAGTTAGTTTCTATCGCTGCAAATTCTGCTCAAAATGAGATTTAAACATTTCTATAGGAATTACGACAAAGGGTAGATAATACGATAAAATAGACGAATTTGTTATCCGGATTAAATAGCTTCACCAGTCGGCAGACCTAGTTGTATTGTATTGGGGTTTAAAGTCGCTTTCTAGAATCTTTCACTAATATCACGACTTGTCAGTTTAGGGCAGGAGGAAACC
>JAVCKZ010104228.1:0-10737 GCA_034780755.1 Lepetodrilus elevatus
TTGAAAGAAATTGACATTTTAGCAAGAAATGAAATTCATCACCAACTTCCACGTGACATAACGAGCATATTCTATCCGCAGTTGTCCGCTGTCGATGTGCACGTAATACATCAGCATGATATAATAACACACCTTTGTGACTTTTGTGTTCTTGGTACCAGCGTCTCCAATAAATAGGCGTGACCCATACCATCATATGCCTACATCATATGTTGTTGCCTTTGATTCGCCGAGACTACACTACGTATTGCAATAATATATGATAGTATAATAAGCCTAGTATCGCCCCGGGTAATACATCCACTCTATATTGCTCGTCATACATTCCTACTATTTACGTCCACAGACGTGATAAAACATGATATATCCAGTACGTGTATTTCTGAACAACAGCAATGTTATGTTATGTTATGCTCTGTTCACAAGTCACCCATCCGTAATGGTGTACTCAATGTTCAACAGTCGATAAAGTTCTGAATACTGTTCAGGAATATTAAGTAGACAGATGTACTTGATATCTATATCTATATATAGTGACTCGAAAAGGAAGTCATGAGCATGATTCTGAAGCATGGAGTTTGGCGCAATATAATGTTCACATTACCATTATTATTATTTATCCAGCTACTCGAATCGCCTACAAGTCCTTAAATTTTTCTCATAAATGACATTTCCCCAGGATTCTTTTTATGATGTTCGGTGTGAATACACTACAACACACGTATTAAACATTAACTAACAAGCACGCACACATAAATACACACGCACACATGCGCGCACACACACACACACACACACACACACACAGGAAACGTAATTATATTTTGATCGGTATGCACTGATGAATACACACACACACACACACACACACACACACGTATGCACACATACATTATTATTACTATTATGATAAAAACGATAACTATCTATATTGCACCACGATAATAATAATACCATTAAAGGCCTACTATCACATATATTTATGGTTGTTTTGGACTAGTTCTTAGCTATAACTGCAAAGTACATTAACTTGACATACATAAAATCATGTTTGTACTTCCAAAAAGCTTTCCACAGCTGTATGTTTGACACATCTTCACTGCACCCCTCTGCGACTAAGAATCGGGTTTAAATCAAATACGGCCAATGGCTTCTGTATACTATGATGCAAAGGGACATAACTCGAATTCCTTATTAGAACAGTGATGCATCAAAGACAAGATAAATAGCGGAACATTCCCCCAGTTAATATAAAATAGTATTTGTTTTATAACTATCGAGTGCTGGGGGATAAGTACATCAGTAAATAACAACGTTTGTCCGATTATACAGAGGCCTGTTCAGGAGGGTGTGAACCCTCTAGTACACACGTGTAATCGCTTTGGAAACCTTCATCCTTCATATGTGACGTCACGCGATAACTCGCATAAACTCGCCCTTCTGAACAGGCCTTCAAAGATATTATGCCTTCAAAGTGGAGTATAAAAACAAAACAAGCATGACAACAAACTGTAACTTGTATCTGTTTTTAACAACAAGGATACAATATAGTGAGTACACTACTACCGAAAACACAGCTCATTAAACAAGACAGCACACCTGTGATAATCATTTATTTGCATTATCTATGCAACATTTCAACAAAACATCTTTGTGAACTTAACAAAAACACCCTTGCAAGTCTCATTACAGCCAGTAAACATCAATGTTGTATACTGCCGCTTCACTCTATCTGCTGTGAACAGCCGATACATCTAGCCTGCATGGAGGACACTCCAATAATATTATTACCAATACATTAAAAATATACAATCACTGTTTATTGATGTTTCATGGTCAAGCGTATTCTAGCGTATGTACATTAGATTTGCCTGCACAAGTATATTGGGAAACAAGCTTAGCTACATTTTCCACATGCTCCACTGTTTTTTTAATATAGTAGACATCGCATATAACAACCTTGCATAATCTGGACGCCTCGCATATAATGTACTGAACCTGGAAGTCCCGGTCTCATCTAACACTAATTACAGTATATGCCTATAACAGACTTTGCATATAACAGACAAAAATCGCGGTCCCAATTATTACGTAATATGAGGTCTACCGTATTTTCATATTTTATTATTATATTTTTTATATCTCACAATAAAAAATATAAAACTATAAAAAACTAAAAAATATTGAAAACCAGCGAGACCTGCAGAAAATGTAGCTTGTTTCCCTAATATTAAATATACTTGCGCAGACAAATCTAATGTACATATTTAAATAGTAACTTTCAGGTAAAATACGCTTGGCCATGAAATATATCAATAAACAGTGATTGTATGCTTTTAATGATAAACACCTGCAACTATTAAAACATTTGGTGGTACAATATGAAGAAACATCTCGTCACCAACCCTTGGGATTTTAATCCAGTTAGAAATAAATTTTGTAAAAGAAATGGCCAAGTATACTTAATTACAATAATAATAATAATAATAATAATATTTATAATACTAATAATAATACCAATAATAACTAACGACTTGCTGAAAATAATAATGTACATTGGAATCAATATTTATATATCACCAGTTTAACACTTTGAAACTGATGACATGCACTTTCAAAAATATTTAAAATGTATGCCGCAGTCATGACATGTAATTTCAATCAACATAACAACAAAACAAATACTTTCAGGTGCCAATTGTAACGTTAAAGTAGACTTTTATGTTTTTCAACCAAAGAAAGACACATTATAAAAAATACACACACACAAAAACTCATATCCTGACTGGATTCATCTTTCTTAATATCTTAGTGCAATCATGGAGAGAAAAACAATCAATTGAAAGGAGAGAACAAATTATAGAGAAATTCAATAACTGATTTCCAAAGAGGATTTACTTATTTACAGTAAAGTAAAAATCTAATCACTAATCAAAACATATTAATATTGACACAAGGAACACAAGACAAAGTGGCGTCTCCAGCATAAGAGTTGGATATTCCTGAGTGAATGTTGCCACGGTAGTATACGAGACCATATTATACATAACACTACACCAGCTACCCCTCAGGAATAACACTTTGATGTGACACCATTCACTTCAATACTCAACAAACATACTTAGTCGACAATAATTTCCATACATACATTTCGTGAAATTATACAAGTTGAAGTACTAGTATTAACATACCGCAATTACTCTAATAATTCGAACATGAGAAAATAATTAAATTTGGAGCTGTTAGGTATATGGACAGTCCTGGGGCCCGTTGCTCCGAACAGTTGTAGCACTACAACAGTTGTAACTGTGCTCCCGCCACAATAGAAAGCGTTGACCTTACAATAGTTGTAGCTACAATAGTTCCGAGGAACAGGCCCCTGGATTAATTTGCATAGTAGTAAAATATTCCCAATCTTAACCCTCTCCATGCTGAAGGCAACCAGAGATGCCCTAATGAGTAGTGGCTTTGCTTAATCCAGCAGGGAGGGGGTTAAACATTATTCGGGGAGGTCTTACCAGACCATGACTGACATGCATGCGTCCGATCAGATGTAATTGTCTAAAGCAGAAATGGTCTAAAGTTACTGCCATTGATTACCATAGACTGTATCATATTGGTAAATCTTATTGCTCTAACCAAGAGCTGTTCCCCACAACTGTTACAAATAACTATAGTCTGTGTACTATCATTTTGATCTTACAAAATCCTGGGTTCAAGGTATACATGTTTACCAAGCATGTCCATTTAGGCTTTTTACGTAACATGTTTTAATCAGGAAATCTCTTTCTCGCTGGATTTATAAAAATTACTGCAGAATATTATACATGACATATATATTTAACTGCTCTATAATGGTCAAAAGAACAGCTTTTCTGGATTTAAAAAATAATATCAGAAAAATACAGATTCATGAACATGTTTGAATTTCTTTAGAGAACAGATTTTTGCGATACATTCTGGTACTAAACATAGGCAATCTGGCTTTAATCCAGTGGGCATGTTTTAGTTCCACAATCATCGGGACACAATATTATTCCAATGTCCAAGAATCGAATGTAGATAAGGCAGAGACAGTCCCGTTTTCTGTCCTTCTCAAGGGTCCGAGTAATAACAACATTTACAAAGGCTTTGACATGTAGACAGTGATTGCAGTACACCTAGTACATTGACACACTCGTAAATAGGAACCCTGTATTCTGCTTCCTGGAACAAACATCACAATTCCCACAAACATATGAGAATACATCTGGAATGTTCTCAGTAGCTTTGCACTTTTCTACCTTGGCATATTTCCATGTCGAACTTCAATCCTCAACATCGCACACACACCAACAAAAAATATACACTACACATACAACATGTCAGTTGTTCATAGAAAGAAGAGGAACATATGGCTGTCCATCATATGGTTGTCCATAAGAAGAACAATGTGTAGTTGTCCTTGGAAGAAAGGGTAATAAATGGGTGTGTCCTTAATAGGAAGAGCACCATATGGTTGTCCATAGAAGAACAAAACATGGTTGTACAAAACATGGTTGTTCATAGAAAGCAAAACATGGTTGTCAATAGAAGAGCAAAACACGGTTGTTTTAGAAGAACAAAACATGGTTGTCCATAACACTTTGTTGTCCATAGAAGGAAGAGCAACACACTACTCCGTAGCATCAGCATCGTCAGCGTCATTTTCTACAATGACATCCGCATCCTGCTCTTCCTCCTGCAACGTCTCCTTGACAGGGTCAGACACAGCAGGCTCGGATCTAGCAAGTAGAGACAGAGACAAATGTACCTGGACTGCACATATTTAAGCTTTTTCAAAATTGGACCCTGGACTAATTCCTTTCAAATTGTGTTCAATCAAAAAATCTCATTTCCGTATTTAAGCATATTTAAGCTCAGCGCCTAATTTAAAAAAGGTTAGTTGTTTTACTATAAATTAAAAGAGTTATCCACATTGTTCATGATTTTATGGCACTTCAAGTACAATTAACTTAATTAAATTAATGTTTAATTAGACGTTAGAAAATGACAGCGGTTTTGTACCTGTTACTGCATTATTTATGTTAGCAATAACAATTAAGGAAGGAAATATTTCCTGAAATCATGTTTAAAAATGCAAATGCCTGTATTCTTATGAGGAATTTTGGTAATGAAATTAAGCCCATGGGCTAAAAATATTGATGGGCTTCAATATGTGCAGTCCCGGTAAGGAGAAAACTCAACTTTGCAGTGGCCAGCAATTAAAGTTTATATCATCAACTATACTAGAAATATTTTCAAACTTGTTTAAATGTGCATGTGTTGACTGACAGGGAGATGTGGGTGTGTTTTAGCGACAGGATATAACTACTCACAATTGTGACTCTTCCGTAATGTCTATTTGAGCCAGACCCTCGTCAATCAGGGACTGGTACGCCAACTCTAGTTCCTCGGACCCGTCCTCTCCGGTCTTCTTCTCATACAACTCCATAGACAGAGGGTCAGTGCCCTGAAAAACATCTCCATTAATACTTCCTACTGTCGCATGGAACACAAGTGTAGATTCTTACTTTTGAAGTTAATAGATAAACATTGAGCGAGTGAATATGGAGTTTAACGTCGCTGCGGGAGATAAACATTGCAAGCAATTATTAAATTATATGAGCAAATAACAAAGAAATTCTATCATAATATGTCAGTGAAATATCTTGGATTAAAAATTATGTTATAAATCTCAATTTTGTCATGGTCTAATAATAAATTAATTGCAGCATTATGTGTGCATTATCTATGAATTAAAAATATATTCTTATGTAGCCTACTTGTATACATTAAAGTTTCCAGAGAGATGATTAATTGGCAAATAGTTATACAGGGAGTACGCGAAATGAAAACTCTCTACTAGATTTCTCCATGTTCTATTAGCTTTGCGCACCTTGATACAAGCCAGGAGTTGTCTTTCCCTGAGAAGCTGAAGTATCCTGGTCATGCTGTGTTTACTCCAAGTTTCCGTGGCTCCCCCTGGTGGCTCCACAGCGTGAAGGAAACACCGCACCCCCTGCGCAGGCAAACTGCGAGCCGACGCCGTTAACACTCGCAATCTGGAACAGTTCATAGTTATCTGAACCACTCTGAACAATTATTCAATCGAGACAAATTGGTGAAAAATATTGTCAAAAGACATGTAGATGAATGGAGATATTTTAGATATAATCACTGAAATATATTATGGAAAACAAAATTGAATGGTTGGATTCTTTTATGGAGAAATGACACCAAAATTGACTTGTGGATTTTTTGCTTAACTTTGCTGCAGAAGTGTTTAACACATATATTTAACACATTTGCAACAATGCCCATTAACGCAATATATAAAAGAATAGCCAACTAACTTCATTTAGCAGGAAATAACAATAAGGAAAATGTTTCTGACTAACTTGTCCAAATAGACATATTCGACGTTGCCGTAGTCCACAAAGAGGACCAATGCAGACTCCGTCTCCTCATCTCTGTCGACCACTACACCTCGATACCAGCACTCGTCAAAACTGAACTTGGCACTGCACATCTGACCTGAGAGACAGAAAACTCCATAAGCATCGTCTAACATAGGCGGTGGTATTGTAATGCTCCTAAATGAATTTGAACAACAGACAAAATATTATCCTACCTTTCATGTAAGTTCCTTCTGTTTTTACAGATGGTGCAAATTTCCATATACCCCGCCTGGGCGGTGTATAAATAATTCACCTATCACCCGCTGCTATGACAACGACATATGTCTTTACATAGGCGTCGAGCGCATTGTGCCGTGTGCAGTGATCAAGTGTGCCCAAAATGGCCTACGACTTTTTCAGGCAGACAAACGTTTTGATTGAATTTAGACATCATTTTCACGTACAGTAACATGACGGTAGGATAAATTTGTTGTCAACTCGTCCCTCGGGGTATATGGAATGATGTACCCCGCTTGAGAGCCCTTGTACCCCGAGCCGTCATATACCTCGTGACGAGTTGACAACTTATATTATCACATTCATAATGATGCACTAATCCAAACACACCCAGCAAAGAACAGTGCACTCTTTCACAAAACTCTCGTATCCACCAAGACCATAGCACCCTCATAGTGATGAAAGAGGGATATACGAGACATTTTTTGATTGAATTAATGTTTAACGTCGCGGCGGGAATATCTCACCCATAGGCGACGACTATACGAGACAGCCATAAAAGGGTTCCCTGGTCAAGAATTGAATCATATATGTCTGTTCAAGTTTGCATCTGCTCTATCCTATATACGAAGCTACAGCAATAAGAAGGTTGACAGATTTATATAAATGTATGAATTGGATGTATTACGCATTAAGGCTTGCCTCTACAGCATTGTATTTCACTATCAGTGATGCACATGATTATCATAGGAGAACATGCCATCTAATAACGATGCGCTACTGTAAGGACCTACAGCGAGTGAATTATTGTTTTACATCACAGCGAGAATCTTTCACCCATATGTGACAAGTAATGGCGGCTCTCCACGTGAGAGTAAATGTGAGCTACTGTCGATAGAACATTTTCTCATGACTTTCAGATTTCAGACAGTTAATAGCAAGCTGTAGTCCACGTGCAAATCGCTGTCGTATAGTTAACTAGCGCAAGAAAAGTCGCACATGGAGAGCCACCTTTAGGACCTAGAAAGAAGGAAGATTACAGTGGGTTCTAATTGAATGGCCTAACCTACCACAAGCAGGCACTTTGATGAAGGCCTTGCCCATGTTCTCAGACTGGGCCAGCTCTGTAGACATCTGGACCAGGGTGCACAGGTCACTGTTAATCTTCTGAACCCTCTTTTCAACCTCTTCATCGATGTCGCAAGCATCTTGAGGCACATGTTGGAACCACACCTTCAAAGACCATGCAAGCATTAGGATTACTGCTAACCAATGCAATCAAGTATCAAGAGGAGAAAGCATAGGAGATCTCTGTAAGACATCAGTTAGCACGTCCACATTTCAATTGAGACCTTGCATGTGACGTCAATCAATACGTCACACAGGTTTGTGGGTGGCAAGACAATGGGATTTTCCGCCGTTGCTCACGTCATCACATTGTTGTCTGCCACCCAAACCGTTTTCTGCCACCCGACGATTGTTCCGTGCAAGGCCTCAATATCAATAGTCAGAAATGGCAATTACATGGATGAAGTAGTTGTAACGAAATAACACTTGGCTGAGTGCATGTTAGATTTCCTATACATCTTCCATAATAAATCTTGCAATGACGTCATAATATTCATGGCAGATACAAAATTGTAGTAATGATTGGCAGGCACACATTAAGCTGACAGTGAACTGGGCCTAGCACCTACACGAGAAGTAAAATAAAAGGACCACAAAGACGTACCACATTAGGCAGTTCCACATGTGTGACCACAACAGGGACGTACTCTCCCACTGGAGACAAACACGGCAACTTGTACGGGTACCGCTTCTGTGAAAAGAATATGTATTCACTTTGTTAGTCTCACACAATCACTAAACCAGCTGGATACGCCCAATATATTACATCATTTACCAATTTTCCAGTCCCAGTGTTTTTGCTGCCCATCGGCAACCGATGTATTTTTCAAATGTCCGAAATGGCATGTTTAAAATACATATATTATTTCCAAAATGTCCGAAACTCTTTTACTCAGTTTTAGTCATTCGGGACAATTGTCTGAAACAAAATTTATTTCAGCCGAATCACTGTGGCCCATAGCATCTTCATACAGGTGATAAGATCAGCAAATAGAAGATGAAAGAAATAATTTCCATATTGAAATACAGTAGTAACACACTAGATTTTGAAATTAATATAATAATCACCTAAGATTGCTGCAGAAATCTATCACACGTGTTATGATCGCTAGCTTTCGAAAGTTAATTTCACCTGGCCTATGCACGAGATGTTGACCTCTGACCTCTCACCTGTACGACACTCGACACCTTCCTGCTAACATCGTACTCCATTGTCAGATCGTCCGGCTTGGAAGCCACGCCCATCATTATCAGCGTCTTACCCAGGTCAGAGCCGTCAGGTAGCGTCATCGTCACTTCCAGGGGTTGACCCTCTTCCGCTTTCTGCAAAGTAGCGAGCAGCTATTGCTTCGAGAAAATATCCATCGAGCCGAGACTGACAGTTTTGATGCTTAATTTGCCTGAAGGTTTCGATCAATTGATTGAATTTGTGCTTGCATCACAGCAGGAATATTTCACCCATACATGACTTTTTATCTTTCACCAACATGTGACAAATTTGTCATGAAAATAAATATCCAAAATCCAAATTCCAACAAATGTGACTGTCACTTCAAACATGAAAAACAATAATTTCAAAAATGAATTCAGTTATAATAACTGTCTGCAATGCACTAGATGTCGCGGAACAATTAATATTTACCCCGATAGTGAATGTAAGCTTGGTTGTTTGCTAGTTCCCATAAAACCTGTGGTAATCACTGTACTCACCTTGACTTCTATCTGACACTGGTGGTTGACAATGATGCTGTGAACACAGTCTAGCACTGCCACTGGCCACTTGCCATCATCACTCACCTGTTAACATCAACAGTAACTTGTACCAAAATGTTCATTCTTTTAATAAAAGAGGTAATTTAGCCGCATTTCTTCTTACCAGTAACCATATCATTCTATCATCAAGGATGAGAATGGGAACATTTTGTTTTCAGATGAAACAGCCGGGATACAGGGGATGTGAGCCATGGCCATGTTTACAAGATCGACACCGAGCCTCAAAATCCACAGATTTGTGGAAAATCCTCATCCCTCTATCATAAGTCATTGCAGATCAACAATCCTCCACATTTTTCGTAGCTTAAGACAGGATTTAACAATGTTTGCCAAGTAAATCTTGGTAAGTTTTAATTTCCTTATTATTAACAGTTAATAAACAGTCAATACAAATGTTGGCTTACTGGAATAATACTGTAGATAACACATTCAACACAGAGCTGTGGTATCTTTACAAACTTCTCGTCTGGAATCCGGACTTTATCCAAAGACTGCAGCTCTGAGTTCCCATAGTCAAGGTACTGCACCTGAAGGTTGTCAACTCAATAGTTTTAATAACCAGGAAATGTTGGACATACTATGCTAATCAAATCAATACTTTATTTATAGACTAAATATTATATAACAAAGAAATCACCAGAAATAAAAGTTTGGCAGCAACAAGTATATTCTGGAAATCAAATACTATATATGGAATTTACAATATGAAAAGGTCATCATATGGTTCATTAAATGGTAAAAACCGAAAGGAGAAAAACATACTGCAAAATGTTCTTTGAAATGAATAGAAGTTTGTCTGAGAGTGTTGTACAATCAACAGAAGTTCAGGATTTACGATAAATGAAAACTGAAGCATTGTGTACAACTTTCTTAAATCTAAACGTACCAGGATTTTGCCGTCCCTAAGTTCCTTGACTCTGGCTCTGTACCAAAGATCGTCAGTTCCAAAGTACGAAATACACGCCTGTCCAACCTCCCACTTGACATTCTGCGGTTTCGAGCCGATGTACATACTCTGTATCTCATCGGTCATTGACAACAGTTCAGTTTCTACAAGCAAATGGGGAGTTGTTCATATACAACTTACAAAAATGGATGCTGTTCAGTGTTCGAAATAATGAAAATAATAAGGGGGTCATTCTCCATAGGCCCAATGTTAAAGGTGGTCAAATCTGTGATT
>JAVCKZ010104239.1:0-23859 GCA_034780755.1 Lepetodrilus elevatus
GCTAATAACGTTCTAAAAAATGCTAAACTAGCCATTAGAAGAAACATGTCCTGGCACTGGAGATGTCCTTTAAGCATCAATGGAGAAATGGACCAGGCGAGTGTTAATTGCGAACCCTGTGATAGTCAGCCTTTAGTAATATGATCTGAACCTAATTTAGTGTAGGTCAAGTCCAACTTGTAAACAATAATAGCGAAATTATAGTTTACAGTGAGAACTTATAATATCAAACTATTAGTATTATTAGAGCATTTTACTGCAAAAGATAGTTGTTAAAATAGACTGTGGGGGTGATAATGACAGGCTAAAAAATATGTTGGAGGTGAAAAGGAAGCGGGGAAAAATATTGATGGGGCGATACAGTCATATGGGTTGGGGTCACTTGTGGGCGGAATTACTAGGAGCGTAAAGACGGGGGGGAAACAGCATACATTTCCCTGGCCTATTAACACAGTGCGTAACACAATTCCTGATCACGGGTATTATTTTATTACGAATCAAGCAAATGAAATGTCTGCAGCACTGTTGTTTCTAGACTGTTTCTAGATTGTTGCATTAATCATATGTCTGAACGTGTTTGCACATTAAAACCATAGTTCATCATAATCAACTGTAATCTATGATGAAATTAACTTATAATACCTGATCATGATGATTCATGGATATAATATTTACGTCAATAATAGTGAGTGGAATGTAAATACGTACGGATTGTAAACAGTTGACCTAGGTTTACGTTTCGCATATGTATGCATCCCACCGAATATTATATTCATTGTCTGCTAAACACACGATAACAAATTACCTGCGTCTACTGAGGTATTAGTACGACTCGGTCCAGTGGACTCGGTCGATTTAGACTTGTTTTCATCCCTGGGCGTCCCAGACTGTGCCTGCTGTGAACTGTCACTTGTAGCTTGGCTCGCTTCCATATCCGCTCCTCCGTCCGAACTCACCCCCAAATTATTCTCCTTGCCCGAAGACATCGATTAAACGACCACCATGTGCTATTGTTTATCAAATGTCTCTGAAATATTGTGGAAATTATATTAAAACAACACACATCTGTCTCTCGGAATCTTGTTCAACCACTACTTGCCACCGGAAGTAGGAACCAAAACAAGCGCATGAGCAGATGTGATGTCCGCCATATTGGCTGTAACTTTCTCGTTGATATTTGGAAAAAGTTATATCTTTCTATTTAATCGAGCAACGAAATATCTGGCTGCTTCGCCGACAGTTTCATGAGGTATTTTTCTTCAAGATCGTGACCGAGATGTGACATCGCCTGCCCTTCCTCCGGCGTGAAGATTTAGCCTAACCTTTGCGACTTTCGCAAAACTGTCAAACATTGGACTTCACGCAACCTGCCGATTTGACACAACGCGGCATCATATTTAATTATTGGTGAGTGATAACTTTTCTGCATTTAATTGAGAGCTGCATACACTGCGAGTCTAATAATATAGTTTATTTCCCGATAATGCACCTATCCCAAGTTGAACTGACACAGTTATGATGCTTGTCTAGCGAGTATTTGGATACTGTTTTGGCTTAGCCGTGGGCCTACATTTTGAATGAATCGCTATCATATCTTATTAATGTGGTTTCCGCCACTTATTATCGGTGATCTTCGCGCCGACTGACTAGCGAAGCTAACGTAGGGGTCTGATGACCTTATGGCATATTTGTTATCGAAATCCATTGGACCAAAACACGCTGGCTAGCCGTGGGAACACCTGCTTTTCCATATAAGGAATGTACCAATGGGCTTTGTCCCGAACTTGGGAAAGTGGCTCTTCCGTACACCCCCCTCATGGACCCAACTTTTAGTACGATTATTGCTAATCGATATCCCGCTATGTTGATTTATCAATTACGTGTATTGTGTGTGTATGTAAATATGCAATAGATGTTGAATGCATAATTTTGATCGATTGGAAGTTAGTTCTAGACCGCATCCTCATTTATCGAGGGAAAGCGTCCGTGAGAATCAACAGCCGGATATCATTGTTCTCACGATGTCAATTACAACTGTATTTTCCCACGAGTGTCTATTTCAAAGTTTAGTACCAGCATCAGGAGAAACAGTGGTTGTAGTCTAGTAGTTTTTCTGGTGGAGAATATCTCAACAAATATCAACCCAATGGATATATCTTCAAACAAGTGATATTCACATGGATTTTTACTGAAACAGGATTTGAAAGTTGACTTTTATCTACATTTTTGCCTCGGTGGTGTGATTGTTTATTCACAAGCAGCCCAGCCAGTGGTTTTAATTTCAACATGAATGAAAATGGTGGCTATATGTCACAGGTAAGAATATTCAATTTTATAGTGATAATAATGCATCTTATTTACAGCGAGAGTTGTTTTCGTGTAGAGATGGTACATTATCTAGAGTGTACACATGTTGGAAATAGGAAGGAGAGCGTTTACGCACTTCCCATTTCAAGTGGAGTAGCTAGTGGGACAATATGACGCATGAGAAGATTTTCCCACGAGCCCCAGCCCCTTTGTTTGTACAAAGTGGTCGCCATACTGTGCAAGTCGCTGGGATTTGTGATTTCAGTTTCTCAACTTTTAATGTGGACTGGAAAGCTGAAATGACAAATTGTTATGTTTGTGATTTTTTTACAAAAACTCCTGAATATTTAAAATATTAACTTATTTGTAATTTTTGCTGTAAATTGTAGTAATGTAATTTGTTTTATATTTGTAAACCATTTAAATTTCTTTTTGTACATGTTAACAAAGCCTTTAACCCTCTCCCTGCTTAAGGCGACTTAAGTTGCCCGATCACATGCAGAAATAGAACACTTTGATTTTATTCAACAGGGAGAAGAGTGTTTTAATATTAATTTGATGTTGATTTTCTTGGCTGATGAAATGGAATTATAATTAGCTACATACTACAGTACATATAAATATCATGGCTATTATGGTAATCATTCATCCACGTCTAATTGTGTGCAAATATCCCTTTGAAGTTATTGAAAGTAATTAATATAAATCATGAGAAAAATTTAATCAGGCATGTTGATGAATTGTAAACAGTTCTGTCCACATTAATATTTGCTGTTGTCAATCCTGTCATGAGATAAAAAGTAAATTTGCAGCCCCAATAATTTGAGAATTTCTTCCATGGTCTATAATTCTAAATGATGCATTATTAATCATGTTAATTGTAAGTAAGTGCTTCTGTTGTTTCTCATTTCTAATGTGATCTATGACCCTTTGTTATGTAATTGGCTGGAAATAACAAGTGACAATTAGGTGTTGTAAATTAATTAGCTCACAGCAGCTGTGTATTATAGCTGCTGAGGTGAGACATTATCTCACAGCCCCGAGACCTCCTACAATTTATGGTTATGGCCATTCTCACCTTTATGTTGGTATCCATTTAACAAGTGTGACATATTCAAGTTTTGTTACTGGTGGTAAACATCGGTAACTGCACTCTGGAGATAAAGTGTTAATCTGGGGTAGTTCAGGGTTGGAACTTAACTTTAAAACGTACTCACCCGAATAATTATATACATAACAAAACATGAAATTTCTACTCGCCCGTACGAGAAATGTATCGGGCCACTGGGCAAGTGGGAACTTCTAACCCTGGTAGTGTAAACTTATTAAAGTCTTTGATCATTGTAAACAATGGTAAATGGATGAAAGAATTCATAATCACTCACTCACTTAAAAGTCTTTGAAATAAATATTCTTTGTAGATGGTTTGGATTTATTAAATTAATTTTAACTCTATCCATGGTGAAGGCAATTGAAGATGCCTTGGTGCCTGCTCCAGATTATGATATACAGTATATTTAGTACCGTATTTACTAGCAGCATTTACATGTATTCATTGTTTATAACAATATTGTATTCAGGATGTTCAAAGTGTCTTAGATAAAGTTGATTGCAAGTAACATGTAAACCTGTTGTTTTATTATTATTATTATTATTATTATTATTATTATTATTATTATTAGTGGTAGTAGTAGTATGTTGTTGTTATTGTGTTGTTGTTTTGTGAATTTATAGTAGTAGTAGTAGTATGTTGTTGTTGTTATTGTGTTGTTGTTTTATGAATTTAAATAAAATAAAAAAAATAAAAGAAGTAGTTTTGAAATCCTAAATTACATTTTATTTTTAATCTTACTGTACTTACACTGACACTTTAAATATAAAATCTACATGATGACAACATTGACAATGTAGTTCTTCTATAACATGATTAAAATTTAAAGGAACAATGCTATTTTCCAGCGTGGCACTGTTATTACAATTTGCTGTGAAAACGACATGGATGTCAACTTCTATGTTTATGTGGTATTCTTTATCACATTATGTCACGTAAATATTCCTAAATAATATAATCCTGACATTCGAGATATATCTGGTGTGGGAAAACCCGCCACAATACTTCAACATCGGAAATTTGATGTACGAGTAAGCTTGTTGCAGCCTTCACTACGAAAATGTTTGTTGAAAGTTGTTGTAAGTTGTCATGAAGAATCACATTTACAGGATAAATCTTTGCTCAAAAAATGTTTTTTTTAAATAACGATATCCAATATTATGACAGATTATTTCACATAAACTGCCACTTGTCTGACTACATTCATCAAACATGTTTAAAATTTTAGTCATGTCACAAAGCTCATGAGAAAATACAGCCAGCACACCCTGAAAGCTATGTTTTAAATTATTAATTAGAAACAATCACAATTGACTACTATGACACAGCCAATGAGCCACACAATTGGTTAACCCCTGTAATCCAATACTGTCAATCAGCGTAATCATTACTAATCAATCACAAACACACAATCAAGTTGAATCAGCATTATTTATATCATGGTAGGTAACATGCACTCTGTCACTACCGGCATCTTCGCACTCTGGGATTTAAGATTAAAAGTCCTTACTAGCGACAGTGCATTTTTAACATTAGTTAACATTTGAATAATCCAAGATTCTTGAATTCACTTCAGCACATTTCATCTTCACTTAACCCTCTCCCTGCTGAAGGCAACCATTGATGCCCTAATGAGCAGTGTGTTTGCCTAATCCAGCAGGGAGAGGGTTAAAAATGCTAAATAATCGGAAGACAATCAAAAACAACCAAAATAAAAAGATGATAACTTTTTTCACTATTTATAATTTCTACAACCAACTATTTTTATTCTTCTCAACTTGATAACCAGCTGATAACTGCAAACTAAGAATGATTTCTAAGTTTGTGTTGTATTTTTGCAAGAATATTAATTAGAGTATTAGCATGTAGAGTATAAATCATGTAAATATTTTTGTAATTCCAATTTTGTAATTGAATATGGTTGCTTCATAAAGAAAGAAGAAAAAAAATCTCCCCCGAAGGTCGTTCCATATTAATTAAATATGTAATGTTATATCATGTACAACTATTTATCTTCCAGTATGCAACTCATATTTCAACAACATCGGTTAACTGTTAAAGTTTATTTTATTTATACATTTTATATGCACCCAGGTTTACATTTATCAATGCTATTAATAATAGTATGAACTGGAACATTCGCAGATGATCTGATTCATTAACCAGTCCCGAATCCCGATATCCCCCACCCCCCAAAAACCCCAAATGTGTAATTTAAAAATAAATTATATTCTCAGGAATTTATTTAGTAAATTTACTAAATTATGATTTATATTATTTACATATTTTGTTCATTTAAAATATTATATATTTTTTTAAATGGCAATTCCAAATTTCCATCAGAACATTGTCACACGTGCTGTTGAGATGAATGTCCTTGCAGTTGAGGTGGGCATGTCAAAATACTACACAGTAGCTGTAGGGGTCAGGCTAAACATGTGACATTCAGATACCAGGAGCAAAGGTCAGGGGTCATGGCGTAGCACATTTGATGGTGAGAACTTCATCTCTTCATAGTGCTCAGTGGTTCTTCTTTGGCCTCATTCCCAGACCGGCTACTGTGCAAGTTCTCTCCGCATTACCCCCGGGATTTGTAGCAATTACCAGACCAGCCTCCTTGCGCCCGCCTGGCCCCCGGCCCTACATGGCCCCCCCCCCCCCCCAAATCATGCTATCAGTATTTAAAGGTCACTTACATGGATGATTACTGCGAGGTATTTCTGTTTTAATTTCTGCGGTGATTTAACAATATAGTATATAGTCAAGGATGGATGATGTATGGTGGGGAGTGTTTAACATTGTTCATTAGTTCAAGTCTGTATGATGTTCAAGACTTGTATGGTGTGGTATGTTCAAGTTCCATGTTGAAATAAATAGAATGATGTGGTGTAATAATGTTCAAGGTTGTAAATGTTTGAGGCTGTTTGGTGTGGAGTGTTTACAGTGTATGATGTTGACTGTTTTAATTATGTCCAAGGCTGTATGGTGTGGGTTGTTTTAACCATCTTCAAGGCTGTATGGTGTGGACTGTTGTTTTAACCATGTTCAAGGCTGTATGGTGTGGACAGTTTTAACCATGTTTAAGGCTGTATGGTGTGGGTTATTTTAACCATGTTCAAGGCTGTATGGTGTGGACTTGTTTTAACCATGTTCAAGGCTGTATGGTGTGGACAGTTTTAACCATGTTCAAGGCTGTATGGTGTCATTGGTGTGAACAGTTTTAACCATGTTCAAGGCTGTATGGTGTGAACAGTTTTAACCATGTTCAAGGCTGTATGGTGTGGGTTATTTTAACCATGTTCAAGGCTGTAATGTATGATATTTATTGATTTCGCACACCAGAGCATAATATATGGGCTGTACCTCCATGGTTGCGTTTCACAAAAGGGGTGTATATTTACACCAAACGTAAATGACAATATAAATGACGTAATACAAGCAAATCCGCGTCATTTATGTCTGGCGTAAATATACACCCCTTTCGAGAAACGCCGTCCAGGAGCACATATTGAATAAAAATAACTTGTTTATTATTATATATAATAATTTACCCAGAAATATATGTATAATATTTATTCATTTTTGCGTCTTTCTTGTCGTTTCAGGGTGTATATGGGCTGAATCTCGAGGAGCACGTACTGAGCCAGAATGGCATGCAGTATGCCGTCCGCGGCGCCCAGGCCTTTAGCGCCGCGCAGAGCGGTCACATGGTCCCCCAGGCGCCGCACTCCCAGCATCCTCCGCTCGTATCGTGCGTGAACGTGGCCAATCACCACCAGTTTAATGGGCACATGGCTCGACGTGCTCACGACAACCCGGTGGATCTGTCCAGCGCAAAAGTGGCGCCCGTCGCAGCACTCAATGGCTGCTACATCAAGGAGGAGCAGATGTACGGCGACATGCACGTGCCGCACGCCTCCTACCACAACGGCGTCACCACATCGGTGACGGTCGGCATTCCCGATCAGTCGCAGGGTACGTCGTCACTTCTAGTGTGTCGTGGATTTATAATAAATTGTGACTAAAAATATTTATATTTTGATGATCGCATCAGTTAAATGGAGATTATTACCCGAGTGTCTTTAGATACCGTCAGTATCCTGCATTTGGGATAAGCATTGTATTATGCGAGTCTTTCGCGAGCATAATTATACATAGCGCTTATCCCAAAACCAGGATGCTGACGGTATCTAAAGACACAAGGGTAATAATCTCTTTATCGTGTAATGTCAATCTTAATCGACGATCATGAAATTAAACGTTAATAGTGGAGAATGTCTGCGGCAGAATGAAAGAACATCGAGCACAGCAAAGTCAAAAGCCGACGTCATCTGTGTGTGACGTCACATGTTGTTTGTGTTTCTTGTGTGACGTCACAAGCAATCAAACGCCACGCCCAACAGATAAACTCTGACTGATATCGAAAATATCTGTAGGTTGAATCTTGACTCATTGCATGATAAAATAATAATATTTGGTAAGTGCATCAATTAATATTTATTTTATTTTGATCATTGCATAAATCTTAATTTTAGTAACATGATGCATCAAATAAAAATATTAGTTTGATGATTGCATCAAATTTATTTATAGTGCTCCCTCGATATAGCGCCCTTCAATGCACCGCAGATTCGGATATAAAAAGAAAAAAACTATTATATTCGTTAATATAACGCGGGTATTATAACGCGGGTGGCATGTCACGGACCCTAACTTCAGCATTATATCGAGGGAGCACTGTATTTGCATCAATGTAACTGTAACATCAACATAAAAAATATCAGATTTTAATGCATTACCAGGGTAGAGTTATCTCCCTACACGGATTCCCTGCCCATGTTACACAAGCTTGTAAATAAAATTCTAAGATAGTAACTTGAGGATGGTCTAATTGTGTATACATTTTCTGCTGATGTATTATTTTTAAAGATCCGTTACCAATTTTCTCAAGATTAAATAACTAATTGTTGTTTACCGGTAGTTTTACTAATATATATATATTTTTTTATTATGAAATAACATTTTCGGGAAAATTCAGTTGTATCTCTATCATACCAGTAAATAATTGTAAAAAGTTATTAAATTACTCTCAAATTTCATTAAACATGTAGAAATAAAATATTAATGATGCAATATCAAAAAATAAAAATAAAAACCAGTATTAATTAGTCCATGAAAATGCTAGAGCATTCATAATCGCAAATTTATTTTTAGTGTTGCATGTGATCTACCATCAACAATATATATTTAAGCAGTTAAAAATGAATTAAATTTTATGGAGATTTAATTTACTATAATTCTCACTGCAATGTATGCTCACTGCAAGTGCAACATATTTTTTTTTTTTGTCCACTACGGTACGTTACCACATATTGTGTGTTGCACAACATGTGTCAAAAAACCCGATCTTGATAATCCTTAATTTCCGACAAATCGCCTCATTCAATATTTCGGTGTCTCCATTCAACGAGATACTGCTTCCTACCCAAAAGAAAAGATTTGTCCCAGACTGTATTGTATCAATTTGCCTTTGCCCAGTCCGTGAATGGATCAATCGTCGTAAATTCAAAGCCTTTTCAGCCGATATTAATTGCGACTACACACCGGCGCATATTGATTAAGAATAATTAACGACACTTGCTTTACTCATAAATAATCCACATGACGATCAATCAAAAAGCACCGGCTACGAGGAAGTTTTACCGTAGCCGTCATTATGGCACCCGTAATATGTTCCATATATACTTTTTTAATGTAATAGTTGATTGTGTAATTTCAATCACAGTTCTACGTCCGGCTGTTCAAGGAGGAGTAGATTCTCAGGGTTATGGCAAAGTAAGCATTAACGCGAACCGCTAGCCGCTTTAAATGGCGAGCGAACGAGGCGACGGTATCTTGGGGAAAGGCGCTTTAAGAAGTGTGGGAAATTTTTCGCCACGTCCAGATGTCCCAGAAATGTCAATAACTGATAAACCCTTTCACCCTGTGCTAGCCCTTTGCTGATAACTTAGTCATTCGTAAAATCGAAAGCCGTACAAAATATCGACGGGCATTTTTGCTCCCCGGTTTGCATAGTAGTAGTGTCTTTGGAAATCGGAGCCAGCGTCAAAATGATGTCGACTTCGCACGACTTCGCTTTCGAAGACTACCAACATTACGTTATCGAAGGTAATGTATGTTGAAATAGACGACGACAGCTGTTTGGGTTGTAGATTGACACTGGCGTCGTCACTTTCAATTTGTCCATATGTCTCATAAAGTACGCGCCGATCGCTTTCAATTTAGTCAATTTCTTGCGATATTTTGCGGTTTTGATTTGTGTAAGGAATCGAAGAACCCGTGGGAACCAAGCAGATGGTGCTTGTTCAGTTTCCTCTGTCGAGCAATAGCTGTTTTCTTTGATAAAGTGGTCCGTGTTTTGTGTTTATATACATTTATTTGTGATAGCCACAATCTGACAATTGATTATCACTCGCGTGTGTGTTTTTTTTCTCACTGGTTATAATTGCTGCGAGTCCGTACAGAAACGATTTTCATGGGGGATCTTTGATTTCTTTTCGACACGTTCCGACGACATATTTCGGAGATCGCTAAATAGAGAGGATTTGGCATCACTGTAGTATAGATGAACTGGTTTCTGGGAAAGAGGGAAAAAAACTGTTTGATAGACATATTTATAAAAACATGAACACAAAATATTTGCTAGTTGTGGGAAATGTGTGTCTGATGCTTCACATTTTGTTGTCATTTGACACCCCAAAATAAATGTTGAAAATGGATTATAGCCATCGTGAGTGTTCATTTCGTGGACCTTTCCCATAAAATAAGGTTGGATAACATTATTGTTTTCTTTACATGATGTTGGTATAGTTTCTATAGCTTAGATATTTTTAATGTATATTTACTTTTTATGACATCGACCATGCAGGCATTAAATTAATATTAAATTATAAAAACATATTACATTTATTAAAATGCACCTAACCATAATATACCTAAAATATTATAGATTGTTGTACTTTTAATCATATTTCTTTAAAATGTCAATCATATGCTAATCATTCCAAATTCAAATAAATAAATAAAATAGTCAATAAATATTACGGTATGAAATATAATATTATTTTTGTTTAGTTTGGTTTTACTTTCATCATGTTATTTAAACAGCGTAATCATTTTGGAAAGAAAACTAGCAATCCATATACAGCTTCACATTGTTTCAAGTGTAGACATGTTGTTTCAGATGTAGAAATGTTTCAGATTTAAACACATTGTTTCATATGTAGACACGTTTCAGATGTAAACACATTGTCATTGTTTCAGATATAGACACATTTCATATGTGGACATATTTCAGATGTAGACACATTGTTTCAGATGTGGACATGTTTCATATGTAGGCACATTGTTTCAGATGTGGTCATTTTTCAGATGTAGACACATTTCAGATGTAGGCACATTGTTTCAGATGTAGACACATGGTTTCAAATATAGACACATTGTTTCAGATGTGGACATATTTCAGATGTAGACATGTTGTTTCAGATGTAGACACATTGTTTCAGATGGAGGTCATCACATGATGGCAGGCTCGCTGACCCCTCCAGACAAAATCAATGGCGACCTGATGCCCCTCCACAACAGCAACCCGATGGGCATGGCGCCCCTCCCCCACAACATGCAGGCCCCTCCCAGTCCTCTCCCCACCCCGTCGCCCCCACTGATGCGTCACCTCGGCGACACAGACCCCAGACACACAGACCCGCGGCATCCAGACCATCGGCATCCAGACCCGCGACATCCAGACCAGCGACATGGGCCTTACACCTGTTCTACACCCCCAAGGTAAGACCTGTGACCTGTGACCTTTACCAACAGCAGTAACTACAAATTACAATGTTCATAAAAGTTAACTTTCTGATGTGATCGCGATGGGATTCCCCATCTGTACAGTGACAATGTAGATATCATCCAGGATCCTTGGTTCATCGTACCAGCTGGTGCTCGTAGGTTTAATGCAACATTCAGCTCTACAGATGTTGCAGGTTTCCTTCTGCCCTAAACTGACAAGCAATGATATAAGCGAAATAATCTTGAAAGAGGCTCTAGCAAATTTAAAAAAAAAAATATGAATAAATATCTATAAAAGAATTATTTCTGTAGTAATTTTTCTATGGAAACATATTTTAGAAGTGGTGATGGTTGTTGTTTATATTGTGCGGTTATCATCCTTGTAGCAGTCATAGGTAGTTATGATGTATCAACATTGGATACCTTTCCATATGTTATCACAAACAACATCACATTGGTACAGTATTGTTGAAATAGTGTAGGCAAAAGTAGGAAATCATAATTAACCCTCGAAAAATCATATTTAAAAAAAGAAAATTTCATAAGGAACATTTATTTTCTTCGAGCTTAGTAATATCTCTCATATTGTTTTTTTTCAGTGCTCTTCAAGATATGAAACTAACAAAGTAAGTAGAATGTCCTAGATGTAATCATGTTGTTTCTGTCGGGTCTTATCAGCTCGGGAAATAATGACTGCTATTTCCCATGGTTTATCATTTTACAAATATGACTATCAGACTGTGGTCGTAATGTTGAGTCATATCTGATATTTATCAAATTTTACATATTTTATCTAATGTTTTTATCTTTGATAAATGAATAATTTATAGCTGGTAAACTGTGTCGTAAATAGCTTATATTAAAATATTTGCTAAATTATAAGCTAATATTATTTATTGTTGACGAGAGATTATATATTTTCTTTGTTTTTGTATATGCATTATTGACCTGTGGTAAATTATTGCATTAATGTAATTTGTAGATTTAACTGTGTATTTCATAAATTGATATTTGTTTCCAGAGAAAATATGAGGAAATATTTACGTGACCGAGGTGACCAGATTCTTGTTGTGTTACATGCCAAAGTCGCGCAGAAATCGTACGGAAATGAAAAGAGGTGAGATATCATTATGAAATTATTTCCTGCCAAAACATCACAACTCCTGTTTCACAGGTCGTAATGATACTCACGCACAAAATGGTCAGGTTTACAGCAACATTCAGTGCTGTGGATGTTGCAGGTTTCCTCCTGCCCTAAACTGACAAACCGTGATATGAGTGAAAGAATCTTGAAAGTGGCTCTAAACCTCAATAAAATTTTATTATAATTTTCTTTTTTAATGTATGTGTACACGTGACGTATGCCTATCTAAGTGCTTGGCCGTGTCCATATAAATTTTGGTAAATAAAATAAGTAAAAGAAAATATAGAAAATCCTATAGTTCGCATCTCAATCTCACACACATCTCTGTGTCTCCCGTTCAGGTTTTTCTGTCCACCTCCCTGCATATATCTGTTCGGGAACGGATGGAAGAGGAAAAAGGAACAGATGGAGGAGGAGGGGGCGTCGGAACAGGAGTCTCAAGTGTGTGCGTTCATGGGCATCGGAAACTCTGACCAGGAGATGGTCCAACTCAACTTGGAGGGCAAGGTGAGCGATGTTCTCGGACATCTGAACCCGTTGATGCTGTTCCACTGCTATGTAATACAGTGCTCCCTTGATATAACGCTGAAGTTGGGGTCCATGACATGCCACCCGCGTTATAATACCTGTGTTATATCAACGAATATAATTGGAGGAAAAAAATTCCGAATCCGCGGTGCATCGAAGGGCGTTATATTGAGGCAGCACTGTAGTACACATAGGGAAGTTTGTAGTTTGTATCTTGTGACATGTTCATTGGTTTTATGAATCGATAGCTTTAAAAAAAAATGGAAAGAAAAATATATTAAATTTAAAAACAGATTGATGAATTCGGACTGATTTGCATCTGCAGTGATTTTCATAAGCAACCTATTTATTACTAAATTGGAATTAAGTGTTTTCATGTGCTGCTAGTAAACGGGTTATTGTAAATGATTATAATTTGTTTTTGTTTTCTTTCAGAATTACTGTGCAGCAAAAACCTTGTATATATCGGACTCTGATAAGAGAAAACACTTTATGCTGTCTGTGAAAATGTTCCATGGAAGTGGCCAGGATATCGGCTTATTCCACAGTAAACGTATTAAGGTCATCTCAAAACCGTCAAAAAAGAAGCAGTCGCTTAAAAATGCAGATTGTGAGTATATTTTATTTATACATAAACGTCGACTCAATGACTGACTAAAGGTGGACTCTAATGGTAAAATTTGTAGAAACAACTTGTATTATCGATGCATGAGAACAGTTGAATTAAAGTGTTGGTTGTGAGGTATTAGGCTATGCATTGATAATACAAGTTCTTGCTACAACTCACACTGTGAGAGTCCACCTTACAAATGCCTTAAAGGCCTGTAGACAGTCCTGAGTGCATAACGCATTGCTCAGTGACGTAGCAACTCTACTAGACCATCGGGGAGTATATTGGCGTGTTGAGTGGTGCGTCTCCAGTGTTGTGTTCTTGGCGTTGAGTTTGATGTACTGCACTCTATTCAACGCTCATGTTCAAAACAAATATTAGTGGCCTTTCTTTTGCCCAAGTCGACTAGGTTTCCTGCGGCTAGACTGCTTTATTTGCAAGCTAACCAGCAAATTTCTAGACGACTTCTGCCGCTTGCGTCAATATCTGGTGACCGGTGCATTTCGGCTGGAGGAAAGTCAGCCAAGTTGCTTTATTTGCACTTTTGCTTCACTACAAATCAACCAGCCGTAAAGCCATCAGTGGTGAAGGGAGATAATCTCTGATGTTTGGTAATAATGCTGACCACTAGGGCTGCTTTATTTGTCTTAGCCGACTTGTCGCTTTTTCTGGTTCGAGAGTATGGTCACGTGGTTGGTCGCGTGCAAATAAAACAACCCGGCGAACCTGGCTCAGTCTACTCAGTACCATATGATTTTCGTCCAACCCAGTCTAGTCGAGTCTAGAAATCCTAGACGGCGTACGCTGGTGACCAAACCAGAGCATGCCGGCTAGGATTTGCCGGGTAGCTGTCAAATAAAATATTCTAGCCTCCGGAAGTTCCCTAAACGGCGCCCGACAAACCTATAGCCGGCTTGACAAAAGAAACACCGCTACTATCAACTTGTCCATCTTTTGTGATAAATATTACTTGTATTTTCTTTTAAAATTATTCAATAGGAACTGAGAACCAGGGTTTCTCTGAACGCGCAATCCTGCGTCCCATACGCAAAAAATTGCAAGTTTGGACGCACTTTATTAATACAAATTGTTGATAAATATATCAACATGCGTCCCAAGGACTCTCAAAAATTGAAACCTAAGTGGAACCCTGGAGAACCATTATTTATTTGATTTATTTGTTTGTTCGTATGTTTGTTTGTTATTATATATCTTCTATATATGTTTTATGTTTTTATTTTAATTAAAATACATTTAAAATTTTAAATGTTACAGGTACTTGACAGTTGAGTTACTTTCTGTTTCAGTGTGTATAGCCTCAGGGACCAAAGTGGCGTTGTTTAACAGACTGCGGTCTCAGACCGTCAGTACTCGCTATCTCCACGTAGAAAACGGCAACTTCCACGCAAGTTCCACGCAGTGGGGCGCCTTCACCATACACTTATGTAAGAAATTGACTTGTATATAGTTTGTTCTTTAACAGTAGTAGTATCGTCGCAAATGGGTGAAAGATTCCCGCAGCGACGTTGAACTCCATATTCACTCACATAACAGTAGTAGTTCACAAGAGGGCAGGCGGTAGCCAAAGGTTCCAGGTTCAAATCCCGCCGTGGGAGCCCAACATCAATTTTCGCGAAAGTTACCTATCTGACGCAATATTGATAGGATATACTGTCTGTAGAGTGGCAATGCAGATATTATCCTTAGTCTGTCAGTACCAGCCATAGCTTGCAGGTTTACTGCATTTATTCAGGTTTCCTCCTGCCCTAAACTGACAAGCTGTTCTTGAAAGCGGTTCTAAACCCAAATTCACAAGGCTCAATTTAACAACTAATTTGGTCGCTAATTAGTAATATATCTGGGGACCAATATTTCACATATTTTAATTGTTTTCAGCTGCAGGAGCCATTTGGCTCCTTGTTAATAATTGTAACTTTGAGGCCTGATTTAATTAATTTATTGTTATTATCATTTTATTTTTTTTATCATTTATTTATAAAAGACATAAAAGATAATATCCATCAAAATCTAAAAATATGATACATATAATAGCGATCATTATAAATAGATTCAATTTCAAACATAAATTTGCCTTTGTTTTCCCCAGTGGACGACAATGAAGATGAGTCTGAGGAGTTCACGGTGCGCGACGGCTACATCCACTACGGCTCCACGGTCAAGCTGGTGTGCTCCGTGACGGACATGGCGCTGCCTCGGCTCATCATACGGAAAGTGGACAAACAGACGGCTCTCCTGGACGCGGACGACCCCGTGTCACAGCTGCACAAGTGCGCGTTCTACCTGAAGGACACGGAGAGGATGTACCTGTGTCTGTCCCAGGAGAGGATCATACAGTTCCAGGTGCGTGCACATCCTCTAAGAACTCGGGGCCAGTGCACTTCTTTGACATACGTCACAATTTAAAATTTTAATTTTAATTTTATTTAAATTTTTTTAAATTTTATTTTTCACGTATGGGTGAAAGATTCCTGCTGAAATGTAAAACCAGAACTCACTCAATCGTAGGTCTTGGAGATGGATCCAATGAGAGAGATTATCTTTATTTTTTTTTTTAAGATGACATTGGCGAGAAGATGAGTTATGCTCCTTGTGTATCTCATTTAATACATAGCTTTGGTCGGCCTACTTTTGTAGAAATCAGATCAAATAAGTGTTAGTTACATGACCACATTTATAGGAAATATTGGGATGAGTACCATTTCAAATTAACAATTGTAAATTAACTTGTGGAGCCACCGTGTTATGATCAGTTACCCGCAAAACGATGCCTGTGATTGAAAGATTCCATCTTTGATATAAAACAAAAACAACTCAGTCACTCGTAACTCGTCACTCACTCACTCATTCACTCACTCACTCACTCACTTGTAACTCACTCACCCCGGTCCGTCTGTTCCAGGCGACACCGTGTCCGAAGGAGCCAAACAAGGAGATGATCAACGACGGAGCTTCATGGACGATCATCAGCACGGACAAGGCGGAGTACACGTTCTACGAGGGGATGGGCCCCGTCAAGAACCCACTCACACCGGTCCCTGTGGTGCACAGTCTCCACGTGAGTAGCAGTCCATTACAGCTGTCCTTTACAGCAGTCCTTCAGCCAACATGCTCCTAAGAATTTAATTTTTGAAGGGTTATGTTAACCTTCTAGCAGCTGAAACATGGCTGTTTGGGTTGTCTACTCCCCAGGGAGTTTTGTTAACCTTCTAGCAGCTGAAACATTGCTGTTTGGGTTGTATACTCCCCAGGGAGTTTAGAAATTGAATTGAGTTTACATTGATCCAATGACCCAGGTAATAACAATACAATCGACTCCCATATATCGGACTGAAAGGGAGGCAACTCTTGCCAAATTCAGATATCCAGAAATTCAGTTATCTGTACGATTTTACAGGGAAAGCAAGCATCTGGATAAATGCGGTTCGACTGAGTCTGCATAGGCATGGAGTTTATCGGTTTATATTTTTAATGCGGTATTTATTTATTTGTTTGTTTATTCAGTTGAATGGTGGTGGCGACGTAGCTATGCTGGAACTGAATGGAGAAAATTTCACCGCGTCTCTCAAGGTTTGGTTCGGAGATGTGGAAGCAGAAACAATGTTTAGGTAAATATTTGTGAAATGTCCATTGTTTTATATATTTTTAGTATAGGACAGAGGTACAGCTTGTATGAATGTTTGAGTTCCAACGTTCATATCATGCCATTGTCAGATTGTATTCTTAGACATTTTGTTTTGTTTATCATTTTGTTATTAATGTTTTAAATCCTGTAATTGGAACATGCCCTGTTTGATTAAATTGAAATTTTATAATAATTCAAACACTATTATTTTCTATAATTATCTTGTATATGATTAAAATAGAAATGTACGAAACAAGCTCACATAATTCAAATATTTTAAATATTAATTTTTAGCCAAGTAGATCTACACTAACATAACAATGAATGTTCAATCTAAAGTTTATTTGTTTTGTTTTTCTACTCAGAATAATATGTTAATATAAATACGAGTACTGTATTATCGTACAGGGTATCGTTTCTCAAAGCTCTCATATCCACTATGAGACCATAGCGCTCTCGTAAGTGCACGATTCCCATGTATTAGAGATCGTTACGAGAGTCCTCATGGTCTCGTAGTAGATATGAGAGCTCTGAGAATCGATACCCAGGCTGGTCACTATAATATTATCATGGACCCGCTACGTCAATGTTATATTGAGGGGTGTTTACATGTTATTAATTCCGACGCTGTTATTTCCAGGAGTGATGAAAGCATGCTGTGCGTGGTTCCGGATATTTCCGCATTCCGGGCAGGATGGAAATGGGTCCGGCAGCAATTACATGTAAGTAGAACGCCAGTTTAGCCATAATTCAGCCATAATTCAGCCATAGTTCAGCCATAATTCAGCCATAGTTCAGCCATAGTTCAGCCAGTTTAGCCAGAGTTCAGCCATAGTTCAGCCATAGTTCAACCAGTTTAGCCAGAGTTCAGCCAGAGTTCAGTCAGAGTTTAGCCATAGTTCAGCCATAGTTCAGCCAGTTTAGCCAGAGTTCAGCCAGAGTTCAGTCAGAGTTTAGCCATAGTTCAGCCATAGTTCAGCCAGAGTTCAGCCAGAGTTCAGCCAGAGTTTAACCAGGCATGACCGTTTGTTTCCTGTGTCATATTAGATTTTTCGATGGCTTTGGTTCTGATTGGCCACCTGGGTCCATATTCTCGAAACTTCGCAAGTCCAAAGAAGTTCTTAGCTTCGAAGATACAGGCCCTGGTTCCTATTTCTAAAGCTAGTTCATTGCCATTGTATTACGTCATCGTTTTAACCACATGAGTGGCAAACATATTATTTTAGTTGTTTTTTTTCTGCTAGAATTTAATTTAGTTTGTTAACCCTTTGTCATGAATTTCAGTTTTAAAATTGTTAGCATATGTATATATCATTTCTATCTCAAATTAGTTACTTTTCTGAGAGTTGAAAGAAATGTATGTAGATAGTGGCTAACAATAATTAATTTGTTCCTTGTTCATTTTACATTCATATGTGTTCATTTTACATTCACGTGTCATTCCTTGTTTATTATTTTTTACTTATACATTTTAAGTGGATATCTTTTAATCAATACTTTGTTTGTTTACTCATTCACTTGTTCATTCATTCGTACATTCATTTGTTCATTCATTCACCTATTTGTGTTGTTTCTCAGTCTGTTTTTCACTTAAAAGTCACCTATGGGTGAAATATTCCCGCTGCGACGTAAAACATAAATTCATTAATTTTCACTTGAAACTCATTAAAACTAATTTATTCTTTCATTTGTTCATTCAATCATTCATTCATTCATTCATTCATTCATTAATCACGTTGCAGGTTCCTGTCTGTCTGGTTCGTAACGACGGGGTGATCTACGCAACTGGTTTGACCTTCACCTACACACCGGAGCCGGGCCCGCGACAACACAACCGCGAGGTGGACCGCCTCTTCGGCCGCAACACCACAGCCAGTCCAGACTCCACTTCCAACTACAACCAGTTGTGACGCGACGTCACGGAGATGCGTGACACGACCTGACATGACAGTGACATATGACGTGACTCATTCAATGACGTCACACACGTACATTTGAAGTTGCACGTGTCGTTTGTGATTCCGAATTTTTTTTTTCCGGGGAGAAATTACGAGAGACTCGCAAGGATGCGGATGTTCATTCTGCTGTGTGCATCGTGATTGGTCGAAATGGCCAGTTAAAGCCCCACCCCTCACCCCCCCCTGACCGTGGCTTGACTACACTTTGTACAACTGTATTTATCTCGTATCAAAGACAAAACTGTAATTTTTTTTCATTTTTTTTTTCACAAGCAATAATCTTAACAAATTCTACCTTTCTGAAAATTCCAATTATTTTAGTGCGTGTATCATACGAATTTATGCGATATGTGTCGAGAGAGACGATGGTGATCCTCGCTAATTATGGGACTACTACTGTATACCACGATTCCCTCACTTATTACACTAAGTCTGTACATACTGTGAAGTGTACATAGTCTGCTCGTCATCCGTTCGTGGTGACACGATGACGAATGATGACGAAAGATGTCTGATGGACTGGTCTGAAATGGACAGTTTGCCCTGTGCCTTGTTCATAACAGCTAAGCCTTCCGGACACATCTAAGCATTGCAAGTGCTATACCCCCCTCGTCGCATTCATCCTCTTCAAGAGTTACCTCCCTGTGATCTGCAGTCTACAGTGCCAGTTTCAAGCCGAAATGCAATCATTTTTTTTTTAGAGTTGATCGTACAAGTTTGACATAACTGGAAGTTCCGGTACATCGAGTTATAAAAAGTTTTTGAGATATTTTCAAGGAATTTCAGAATCCTGGAATCAACATTTTGTCTGATATTGTTTCAAGATGCCTTAATTAAGTCGTAGGAATTATTGAAAGAATGTTTTGTATTATTAATTAATTTCATGTCATCCTTTGGTACTAATTAATGAAAATTATTATCTAGATATTGTTTAAAACTAGTAATGACCAATTATTATTGTTTACCAAATTTTGGTACAGATATTACATTAAGGGATATGTTATATTATTTCCGTTTTTTAATTAATGAAGTTAATATATTCCACCATCATTCATCAATTTCTTATATTTTAATTATACTAGGATTTTATGCATGCTTCGTTTATGAATTTAATTACAAGTTTTACAGTAAACTTACAATGTCGACCATTTTAAGAGTTCGACCATACAGTCTAATTCCTAATTTCGTTGTTACAGTTTGGATGAAATGACAGGGTCTGAATTATTGATAAGTTAATAAAAATTGACATTCCAGCGATAGAAACTAACTTTAAAACGTACTCGCCCGAATAGTGATACAAATAACAAATGTTATGAATTTCTAATCGCCCTTAGGATACCTTTAGCGTTGGGAGCAATGGCCGGGGCAAGCAGGCGAGATTGCGAAGCTATGATTCTGAAATTTTAAACAAAATAAAACAACAAATTTGTTTGTATTTATTTATTTATTTATGTTTAAAATTTAAATTGATTTATTTTTTTCTTTTCTGTCATTTCTCACATTTTAGCAGTAAAGAAACCGCAAATATACAAATTACACTGAAATGAATACGCTAGTGTGCAGTATTGGACATATTCATTCTAGAGAATGATTTGCAAAACGAAATTACGATGCAAAAGGGCAATTAATTATATTTATATAAATTTTAAATGAATCAATAGTTGTACAACTTGTCAGTGATTCAGATCCCTGTAGAAGGAACAAACTGTTTCTCTTATCTGCCTCATTGAAAACTATCTGTGATGCATATACTGATGAATTGAAATTATGAAGTGTACAGAATTGAAAATGTACTTACGTAGAGACGCCGAGATGAAAACTTACTAACCCTCTCCCTGCTGGATTAGGCACAGATACTGTTCATTAAGGCATCTCTGGTTGCCGTCAGCAGGGAGAGGGTTAAAGTATTAGAACTATGGTGTTATAGGAACCTTCAAAATCATTAAATTACTTTTTGACAACTGTTTTCAAAACAACCATTTTGAAACGATGCAAAAATATAGAGATTTTTTTTTTCTTTTTTTTTTCTCAAAGTGCCTGATTATTGTTATAGATCCACTTGTAAAATAGGGAATGTAAAAGATTGTGGGTTCAGGCGACTGTTAGAGTTTGTAGGAGAATTCCACATGTTTTGAAATACACCCTGATACAGAGCAGAAATATTAGTCTCAACAGATTATTGCTACAGAATATTTCGTTGTTGATTAGGAATTTTAATATTTTAATATTATTTTATAAAACTGACTAAATTTGTATTTTGTTATGACTTAGAACTTTTTATATTTTAATTTTATTTTATAAAACTGATTACAATTTAATGTCAAGAAATATTAGAAAATATTATTGATATTGGTAATTATGTCCATGAGTTTAATTTAATACTATATTAGCATTGTTAGTATTTATAATTTTTTTATCAAGTACATGTACTTACTTTTCTTTTTTTGTCAATCCACTGGGTGTGGATACGAGTATAGAACAGATACTTATAAAATAATTGCACATTTTCAAATTTACGTACTTAATTAGTTCAAGATATATGTACGAGTTTACAGTAGAATACATTTTCAGAATATAAAAATCATGTATGGGTAAAATATTCCAGCTGTGATGTAAAACAATAATTCAGAATGTAAAAGTCGTATTTGTTATCTTGCAGAAGCTATCTGTTAAGTTTCTATTCAAATTACCAAACCCCACAAAAAAACAAACAGGTTCATGACCGAAAAACATACCAAATAATTGATATATATTAATTAAATTAGTAAAAATATACAAATGTAATGTACAGTTATTCCGCCAAAAAGAAACCTATGTTAATGACCGAAAAACACTAAATAATTGATATATTTTATTAAATTAATTACTGTAAAAATATACAAATGTAATTTAAAAGTATGTTTTATTACTTCTGTAAGTATGAATATTCGTAACATTTATTTTAGTTATTTACATTATTTAAGTTTTTAATTAATTCCTGCTGAACTACTGGGAGTGTGTGTCAGGGTGTCTTTCCACACTGTGGCAACTGTATATGTATATACATACAAATGCATTACTTATGTAAACAGTTTCAAAGTTAGCTTTTGTAATTGACTTTCTGTATAAACTTTATTAAAATGTGATCAACAATTGACAGTTTTATGTATTTTGTGTTTCTATTCGTTTCCATTGAAGCAGTTGTAAAATCCCTGTATGATGGCAATTTGAATACATGTCAGATATAGAAATTATAATGAAACGTGTGTAAAGGAGAGTAAAATGCTAATAGACAGACATCTTCACGTATATATACAAGCAAGAACATGAGTTAGAATGAAACGTATACAAACAAGAGTAAAATGGCAATAAATGTCTTCATGTACATAACATAATGACAATAAACGTCTTCATGTACATAACAGAATGACAATAAACGTCTTCATGTACATAACAGAATGACAATAAATGTCTTCATGTATATAAGTAAGAGTCGAATTTTAATAAATGACTTCTAGCATACAAAATGAGAATGACAATAAATGTCTTCATGTATATAAGTAAGAGTCGAATTGTAATAAATGTCTTCTAGCATACAAAATGAGAATGACAATAAATGTCTTCATGTATACGAGTAATAGTAAAATTGTAAAAGAAAACCCACGTCTTCTAGCAACACCAGAATCGCAATAAAGGTCTTCAACTTCAAGCATACACGCCAGGGTAGAATCGTAATAAACGCATTTACTCGTACAAGAGAATGACAATAAATGTCTTCATGAATACTAGCAAGAGTAGAATTGTAATAACTATTGTCTAGCATAGAGCAATCATTGAATGGTATTAATTTATTAAACGTCTTCACGCATGCAAGCAAGAGCAGAAGCTAGAAGGAAACATATTACAATCGAGAGTAAAGTGACAATAAACGTCTTCATGAACAATAGCAAGAGTAGAATTGTAATACATGTCTTCTAGCATACAAGCAACAATATAATTGTAATGAACATATTCACGCGTACTAGCTGCAGAACTGTAGCTATAAGATGCCCCGTTTACTATTTTGCTATCTATTCTGGCACCCTACCCTATAGGGTGCCAGAATAGATATCAAAATAGTAAACGGGGCATCTTATAACTACAGTTCTGCAGCTACACGCGTACAATGAGTGAGTGAATATGGAGTTTAACGTCGCTGCGGGTACAAGAGTAGAAGGACAATAAACGTCTGCATGTATACAAACACGAGTAGATTTGTAATAAACGTCTGCTAGCATACAAACAAAAATAGAATGGTAATATACATGTTCACGCAATAAGCAAGAATCTTCACGCATACACGCAAGAGTAGAATGGTGATAAATATCTCCTAACATACAAGCAAGACTAGAATGGTAATAATTATTGTCTTCATGTATACAATCAGGAGTAGTGTAGAATGTTGCTATACTCGTCTTTAACTACACAAGCAAGAGTAGAATGGCAACAACGTGAACAAACAAATGTTATTATATTATTTTCTGGTTTTAAGCAGTAAACACGATAACATATAATAGTCCGGCAGCCAAAACCCGATTTTGGGCCTAACCGTGTTTGGGCTTCCAGACGATGTTTTTTTTGTGTGATTTGACATCTTCAACATGTCTAGAATGAGAATCCGAGTGATGCCACTTGGGCAGCTTTGGGCAAATTTTTTTAAAGGCACAATTCAAAATGGCTGTCATTATG